>JAGDQP010063025.1:0-11784 GCA_022664845.1 Lepisma saccharinum
CATAGAAAATAAATGTTGGGTAATTTTGTGTTTGGTGGTAGACTAAATCTGGATGTCCGATAGCTTTAAACCAGATAACTAAACTAAATTTATTGTCCATGTTATTGTTTAGGTAAAATTTATAAAAAAATTAAGGAGTTTCGGCAGATAATTTTTTAGTGGAAATAATCAAATTTTGCATTGCTGACAAGTACGATTGATTATAAAATTATGCTTGTAGTAAGAGTCGCCTTAATGTTATCATCGCTGCACTTATTAGGTACATATACATATACTTACCATCCTCATATTCCGAAAGAAGCACTCCGGCACTACACTACTATTATCTATTGACAGAAATAAATCATCATTCTATGAGAGATACATGTTCTTGTCTGTTGTCAGAATAAAAGTTTGATCATATATTTTTTCGTGAGGCATAGTTTGTGATAACAGGAAAGGCCACATTCACATTACTTTTCAGTCACAACGCCACCAATCCAGTTTTCTTGTATTTTACAACCTTATTCATCTTATTGTGCCCAGTCTATGCCTGACTACCAAGCCGTAACTCAGTGGTAGAGTGTTCAAAATTCAAAACAAAATGTCTGACTAATCTTCAGTTGTAAATAAAAATGTCTTATAATTTCAGCTGCGAAATGAAAAATAAAGTGGTAGGAGATATATTGCCTGATGAATATGACCGTCTAGAAATACCAAAGGTCGATGGTAAGTGCAAAAAAATATTCATATGCAGTTCATATCTAATTACATCTTATATGAGTAATGGTCTGAATCATGTACGTGTTTTTGTTATATTTACGAAGCAGAATGACATAAAGCTTGGCTAAAACTGTTTTTTTGGAAGGCTTGCATAACTTTCTGAACACTCTATCTATACTATAATACGTTGTTTTTAGTATATATTTACGGCTTTCTCTTTGGTGTAGCATAATGGATTGTGTGTCGGGGATGACTGTGTGTGTTTTGAATTGTTTGTAATATGAATACTTTTGCTCCTTTTTTTATATTACAGTAGTTTTGCACAACTTGTTGTAATTCGACTAAAAGGCAGTAACCGATAACTATTTTACGCTAAATAGAGCTTTAAAGAAGAAAACAACCTGATCCTGAGATACTTAAAGGGTATAAATAAATTCAAATTCAAAATTTAAATAAATAAAAATGCTATCAAAATTTACTTTATTTTGATCTACAGAATATCTGAAACGAAACATTACTTCAGTGACTTAGAAGCAAATTTAACTGCATCACGAATCGGTAATCATTCGGCTTGCTACAGAAGCCACTAACTAAAACTAACATTGATTTAATCATAATAGGTGTCCCAAAATTTTTAAGACTTTTATGTCTCTTATGCTAACTTTGTTTGTAAAACTCTCTTCTGCAATTAAAAAAAAAACCGCGTCTTTCACTTTTCTTACTGGTGGAAGAACCTTGTCCTTCAGTGGCTGAGATGAAGGGTGGTTGATATCCAAAGCTTACAACTTTGTCTGCACTCAGGCTGTTAGTAATAAACTAGAGTCTTGTTTACCTACATACTTAATCCCCGGCGCTACAGCTCTCGGTAAACCTTGACCTCCTTCACTATCAGTCTCCATTCTTTCCTGTTCTTTGTCTTTTCCCTTCATCCTTTAACTTTCATCATTTGTAGGTCCTTCGTTATGTCTTCCAGCCATTTCTTCTTTGGTCTGTCTTGCTTTCTTGTTGAATACATTCATCCCTTCAACATTTTCTTGAACATGGATGTCTCCTCCATCAGGTCCATGTATTCTGACCTTCTTAACCTTTGAGCCTTAATAAATCTAACGGTACTTTCGCCTTCCATTAGCTCTTTAATTTCATGGTTGTACTATTGTCTTGTTTAGTGTTGCCAATTGTCAGAGAAAGCAATCAGGAACCAGCTGCAACGTTGAAAACTACGCCCGATTTTTTTTAAATCTTGCCGAAACCTTTCTCATTCGATGACAGTTCTCGGGTGCTTGTGCAAAAGGGGTTAAGTCCAAAGTTTCCAAAAATGGGGGTTTCACATTCCCTAAATAAGAACGAAACTCCCTACAATTGTGTGTAATCGGCTAAATCCTATTACACACAGAAGCCGGGGCATTTCGTAAAACTACTCTCCTGGGAACCACATCACCAACATGTAGTGGATAGACAACCACAATTTTTAAAGTAGTCACTCAGGGACGTTACAGTGTGTACTTGTGTGTAGTGGACATATCCCAATTGGATTTTCGCTATTTTCTTCAGCGTTAATTTTAGACATCAATACCAATATACAGAGTTTAATAAGCATGGTAAAGACATTCCATGAATATGGATCTATTTTGAAATTAGCATTGACATTTTAGATCACCCTCGTATATTGCCGGCGCATTCAATATATTCCCGGACTAATGCTGAAAATGCACTTGCATACATCTGTGTGGGAGTCAATCTGCAAGAGCTCCTTGTGTTAACTTGCAATTGTTACACTCGTACTGGCCAGGAAGAGTTCGCACACGCTTTTTTATATCTTAAGTTGCAAAGTGCCTAATTTGAACAAAAGCGTACGCAAATGTTCGAGCTGTTTTCATGGTTCAAAGCTCCCACTGATGACAACAAGTATCCGGATCAGAACCATTCATCAGCATAGGGACGGGAAAATGGAAAAAGATGGACAGTTTGCCCAGTCATTTGCTCAGATTAGCCGGATCAGTCATAACATCTACAAAAAAAAAAAAAAAAAAAAAAATCTAAGATGAAACAATTCGGATGGAAGTTTTCAGCCATCAATTTCAATACGCGTATATTCCCCACACAGCAAGGCAGGTTGAATGCACTGAAAACATTCCTTGTATATTAAGAATATTCTTCGTATGAGTAGGTTATTCAATCTAAAACAGATAAATTTTCATGGAATTCTTATCTTTGGACGAATTCTTAAGCGAGAATTGCAGTTTTGTGAAAAATATTAATTTTATTTTCATTCACAAACAGCGTGTATATAAGAGTATTGCGTTAGACTTAACATTGAACCTAAATAAACTTTGATGTAGGTTAAACAAACTTTTGTCGTTAGAAAAATCTAGTGATTCGACGAATCAATGGAGCGAATGAAGAACTACTGCTGTTTTGCCTGCACCCATACACGGATAACCGTCTGAAAACGATAAAAGCAATGTTTACATCCTGCATTGGCTCACTTGAGAAGTAGCAAACGAACAACAAATTGATTTACTATAACACATGGCTATTATTTGCTTCACGAGCCTTAAAAGACGAAATAATGAAGCATAATAAATTGATTTTCTGTTGTGATGAAATATTAACAGCTGAAAACCAAGAAACAGAGAAAAACTGCACATGAAATAAACCTTTTCCATCAGATAAAGTCATGAAATGAGTTGTGGATTTGTGTGTCATTTATACACGCGAAGGCCAATCAATGAAAGCAATGCTGTTATCACATAATTATAACGATCAATTATGCAACTTGCTTATAATGAACAACGTTACATGAAAATTTGTATAATCAGTTAAGTCAAGATATAGGCAAACCTGGTATCAGAATTCTAGTCGACTAACTAATAAAGACTTGATGGAATCTACTAATTATGTGTAAAGCACTGGTTCCCAAGTTTCTGCAAGTCAGAAACCTCCTGAAGCCAACGATAATTCATGCACCAGACGTGATGAAATAGAAATAATAAAATTACAAAAAAAAGACAATCCGTACTAAAACGTAAAAATAATAATTTAGTTTATGTATGACTCAAACGAAAAGCATTGGGCGAGCCAATTCGAGAATTTATAAAGTGATTGTATATGAGAGCACGCCCCATGCTTTGCTTTTTTGTCACTCATAAACATATTTTTTTTTACTTTTTAGTACGAATTGTTTAATAAAAGAATGTCTTTAAAAAGTATTTTTATTAATTTTTTTCTCAAGTTCATTGTGAACCAAATCCTAAAGTGTTCTGCAACCAGGAAAACTCAGGCAGGTTGCAGGCTAGTATTGATTTTAGGATAAACAAGTTGAAATGAAAAACAAACACATTAAAATATGCTTTTAAAATATATAAATATATGAAAGTAACAATGGAATATTGTATTGTCACCCTACTTACGTTACTGTACAAAATTTCATCATTCTCTGACGTCGGGAAATGAGTTAATTAACGTTGCAAGATTTGAGGACACCACAAACTAAAGACAAGAATGCAAAAATACAAGAAAATTGAATTGCCATTTGTTAAAATGGCGCACGTCCAGGGCTTTAAATTGCTTCCGCAGTATTTAATTTCAATTAAATTTTAAAGGGAACTTATCAATAATGTCAGTTGTGTACAAAATTTAAATCCCCGACTAGCACAAAAACTGTGATTTTGATAGGTTAAAAAGAAAACAGTTTTTTTTTGTGCGGATTGTGCCTAGTATAAAATTTGCTTTTTTTATTTAGACTAATGCCTATTTAACAAATAGCGATTCAATTATTGTTGGTAATAACATATTTATCTTTCTTCATTTCTAGTTGGTTTATACAAGTGCACACAACGTTGTAATTTACCTCGTAGTCATCTTGGTGGTGCAAACACATAAATCATAGCTTTTCAAACGTTTTTACATGACGCTCCTTCGTTAAAGCCTGCAAATGTACTCCTATCGCATCTTTCTATCTATCTATTTATCTATGTATGTGTGCCACGGTGATTCATAGGCTAGATTCATTTCTATCTCTCAAGGATATGTTGAAGATGTGATATACGAGGAGTAGTCAAAAAGTTCCCGAAATTTCATTGTAACTATTTATTACCACAATGTATGTACACAATTACCTAATCGCCTTCAAAATAGGCTCCTTCAACACACACACACACTTGTTCCACCGCTCCTGCCATTGCTGGAAACATCGTTGAAAGTCCTGTTCTGGTATCTTCCGAGGATCAACCGTAGTTTTGATGTCTTCGACGGTGGATAAACTGTTACCTTTGAGGCCCTTTTTATCTTGGGGAAGAGCTAGAAATCCGCCGGTGCTAAATCCGGTGAGTAGGGAGACTGGTAGAGGAGTGAAATGTTCGTTTCTGCGAGCCATGACAAGTGATGTGTGGGAGCGAGCATTGCCATGATGCAGTGTCCATCCCCCTTGCCATTTCGCGGGACGTTTTCGTCGGATTGCCCCTCA
The DNA here is from genome assembly GCA_022664845.1 of Lepisma saccharinum. Lineage (NCBI taxonomy): Eukaryota > Metazoa > Arthropoda > Insecta > Zygentoma > Lepismatidae > Lepisma > Lepisma saccharinum. Next base: position 5,168 of record JAGDQP010063025.1, read on the forward strand.
GTTGTTTCAAAACCTGCACGTGGAAAGGACCGTTAACAATTTGTCCAGGTGGTACAAATTCATGGTGCACCACACCACAGCGTCCCCGTAAACTGTTTGCAAAGCTAACAAAGTCTCTGCATCACATTTCCAAAATCTGCACATGAATTTGATGTTCACCCTTTTCTCGAACTGCGACATCGTACCAACAGATCACCACAAACCCTCCCACACATCGCTTGTTGTGGGGACATGGCTCGCAGAAACGAACATTCCACTCCTCTACCAGTCTCCCTACTCACCGGATTTAGCACCGGCGGATTTCTAGCTTTTTCCCAAGATCAAAAATGGCCTCAAACCGTTTTACCACCGTCGAAGACTTCAAAACTAACGTGACGGCTGAGCTTCGGAATATACCAAAACAGGACTTTCAACGTTGTTTCCAGCAATGGCAGGAGCTGTGGAACAAGCGTGTGTGTGTGCTGAAGGAGCCTATTTTGAAGGAGATTAAGTAATTGTGTACATACATTGTGGTAATAAATAGTTACAACGAAATTCCGGGAACTTTTTGACTGCTCCTCGTATTTTCTGAGCGAAGATACAGAGCAACTGGGGCTGTGAGTTCGTTTCGTAGATCTCGTAGAACAAGTAATGTGTATTTAACTTGTATGGTAATGTTAGAATGTTCTCAGTGGAGCGAAAAATGTCCTTAAACATACGTAAGAGGTTGCTTTTACATATTAAAGAAAAAGTGCTAAACGCTGCTGCTGCTGCAACCATGGAGATGTGAGGTACTGATGAAAGCGGAACAGTGGTCCCGCACATGGCACGGCAATTATTCTAGTACTTTCGATCTGGCGAAATAAGCTTGGAATAAAAAGATGAGGTGAGGTCACTTCGCTTTTTAATCAGAAATACTGTGTTGGGCGTCAATGAGAGGTTGACATTTCACAGTCCCACATAGTTTATCATCTACATGGCTTGCTTTTCACGTTGAGATGTTCCACATAATGTCACATCGGGGAAAGTTCGGAAGCCAATCACTTGAGTATTCCATGTAGATGTCACAACCAGGAATTCTGCCAGGATTTGCAGTTTGGGTGGGGAGGGGTTTGAAGTCAAAATTGGGAGGATGTAAGTGGAATTTTGCACGGTTTCTATCGATTTTTGACCATAAAAATTTTAAAATTGGGGGTGCTCTCGATGATCTGGGGTGGTACCACCACTCACAGTGAGACTGGCAGAATGACTGGTCACAACTATGCGCCTGGTAGTGATAGTTAGTAGTATTGAAGTTATGTGAAGTTGGCGTCCTTATTGTAATAATTGTTCTATGTTAGTGTTTTGAAATGTACGTAATGATATAATAATGAAGTCGATTAAATCGTACAAATTGATAATCTTGAATCTTCATTCCTTTAACAGGTAAACCTGTGGTAGTTAATATTAGTATATCTATAACGGCCATACCTGTCGTTCGAGGAGATCTCATGGTAAGTAAAGACAAGAATTTAACTTTATAAATGTAGGGTGGTAGCATAGTATACAACGGAGAACTCTAGAAAATCTCTTACATTATAGTAACATACAACTTGCTATTTATACCAACATACAACTTGCTATTTATACCGTATCTAAGAAGCTACACAGCAAAAATCACTTAATTTCGCCAACTCTAAACGCTTCCTGATAGATCAATATTACACAATGCAGAAGCATTCAAGGTTAACAAAACATCTCGGTTTTGCTTTGTTTACTCTTCATTCCAGCCTTAAATATAGATAGAGATTGGCAGTTTTTACAGATGTTTTGTTCTTTTCATGTACTCTATTTTACATAATTATGTAGCTCTTTCCAAAAAGTAACATTTAAAAGAAAAAAAAATACTTTGGGTTACACTTGTGAACAACTGTAAATAAATGTAACAAATATATGTATTTGTTTTCTAAAATGTTTGGTTGTCCAGACAACGGAGATCGTGTCCAATCGGAACCTATGTTAGTCTGGCTTTTCTATTTGTAGCCAAGTTTTATGGTGAAAGTAAATCCACAGGGTTCTAGAGTGCTTGCAACCATATGTTTCAAGGTAAACTGTAAGTTTACTGAGATGGACATTAGTTTATAATATAAATATATTCTACGTATCTTTATTTAATATACACTGTAAATACTAGACATATAATTGTTACTATAGTTAAGGGTTCTGCATTATAGCCCTTACACAATATTTTTTTCTGCAAGTAGAATATTACCAAGACAATATCCATACCTTTGAAGCATATATACATGATTTCAAGTTACTTATAAATTATTTAGAGGGAGTACTTTCGCGGCCATATTTACGATGCACTTTTACAGAATATCCAGTTGAACGAAACATTACTAGCGTCTCAACGTAGAAAGTCTTATTTTTGAAGCTTGAAAAAAACAGGATTTAATCGGGTGTACAATAAAAAAAACACCGTACCTGACTTACCAGTTTTCTTTAAAAAAAAAATACAAAGAAAACTACACCAGGATTCGATCCGGGGGTTTCCGTATTAGCTTTCCAACATCTTACCAATACACCAAATTTACAATTGGAAATTAGCTGGTTGTAGTCTTATTTATGGTTATGGAGTAATATTTGCTGTTTAAGTAGTAATGCGCCTGCTCGAGAATGGCCCTGCCTTAATAGGGCTTTCTGTATTGAGACACTACTCGAAACATTTTAACTCTGAGGGTTGATTTTCATGAAAGCTTGCGTTGTTTGCTTTGCTTGCGATTTTGGTGAAACACGTGTTTTATTGTAAGGTAAGTATAACACGTATTTCAATTGGCTATTCACCAAAATCGCAAGAAACGCAAGCTTTCATGAAAATCAGCCCTCATTGTAAGTTCACACTATGCCACAGTCTGATGGTGAGTCCACACTATAAGTTCTACAACAACAAAACTAGCACGCATTTCTGCTTCAGCCTGAGCAAACTGCTTCTTGAAAATATTCTGCTGTCCAGGAAATGATCCTTCAAGAGAGTTTCTACTTCACTTTTCCTGAGCTCACCTGCCAATCCGTTATAGTTATTTTTATATACAGCGTCATAGTGGAGTCTATTACAGTTTCGTCATAACCAAATACAAATATTTATGCAATAGGTCAAAGTTGAGAAGACTTAACATATTGAGGACTTCAAGTGGAACAAATGATTTTATTGATGTGATATAATCAACATTTCATGTTGATTATTCACACAAATACCACATGGAATCGTAGGTAACGTATTCAAGTTATGCTAGTGCGTTTTTATTAGGATAATGTGTGAAATTCACTGTTGTTAAAGTTATTCTCTTTCTTTAACTCACACTTGAACATATGAAGAGAATAATAATATAACGATAAATATTAGCCGTTCAAGTAATGTTAATGGAGGCTCCATAGTCTAGTGGTTAGAGCGTTGGACTCATGTCCGCCTGGTCCCGGGTTCGATTCCCGGCTGGAGTCCCACTTTTCGGCGTCCACCCAGCGTCGTGAGGAAAACTGAAGAATCGCGTGAATAAAGACGTGACGAGCACTCAGCCTAGAAAGATTATAATACGACTGTTCGTGGCTGGGTGGCGCGCAGCGCTGTCCACACTCCACACTGCCGTAACTCAGGTGGACGCAGTTCCACCATGCTCGGACAGATGGCGTTGGGTCAGGCTCAGGACCTATCGGTCTGTAACGCCGGTGGTTATTATTGTTATGAAGGAATGTTAATGTGACGACATTACGAGAGCCGCATATAGTAATTCGTAGAAAATCTTACGCGGGCCGCATCATAGCTTTTCACGGGCCATATGCGGCCCGTCTACGTACAGTGTGATATAGACGTCGATCTGATATAAGCGCCGTAAAATGAAAATGGAATATTTAGGGACGTGAAAATTATTACATGTGAACAACGTAGCACATGCAAAGTAGCGCATATATTATATGGAAGGGTTGGGGGGGTTGGCTACTCTACATGGTGTTATTGTAACTACATTGCTTGTGCTACGTTCTTCACACGTAATAGTTTACACATGTAACCGAAATATTCCATTTCCATTTTTACGACGCTTACATCACATTGACTTCTTCACACGTATCTTCCTGTTTATTCGACATCATTTACGATTAGAATGTTTGAGTGGGATCTGTACTTCATTTTTCTATGCACGGTGAAAAACACCGATGACATGGCAACTCGTCAATAGATTGTGGTGATGGGGCCGGGGGCGGACAAATCTGACATGAAAGTGCATTGAGATTATATTCACTGCTCGCCTACAATAATCACATTATAGCAATAAATAACTGGAGGAAAATTAAAGTATAATCTTTAGCTTATCTGCATAAATTTGATATGTTAAATTTGTAACCACGAGAAGCACTTGTAATTATCATCTTAACCACGACCAAGTTTCATGTGCAGACGTCATTAAAGATACAATAAGCAATGTGTCGGGAACAATATTAATTTTGCTAAATTATTTTCGACCTTAATTAAAAAAAAAAGAATAATCTTTGGAGTGCCAATTTTAGGGACGTTTACCCTATATCAACCTAAAATGTATAAATTCTGGGATGGCTCAACTGATTTTAAGAATATACTTTTCATAATTCACAATCAATTATGATTTGTTCCATAAAATTTGTAACTTAATGTTATATAAGAAAAAGTATTTACCTTTATGTCAGGATAAACACATTTTTTTCTGTTTCAGGATATGGATGTTATATTCTTTCTTATTTTGTCCTGGTATGACTACCGACTGAAGTCAACCAATAAAACCGAAACTTTCCTTTCCATTGATGTTCTTGACCAGTTTTGGGTACCTAATGTAAGTTTGTGGGATTTATCTTTTCAATGTTTTCTTTAGGGTCAGTTCTACAATCGACCGCTAAACTTCTAGTGAGCGCTAAGTTGAGGCCAACTCTCATTTTGCGTACTCTCATTGGCTAAAATCAGACTTGGCCTCAACTTAGCGCTGACTAGAAGTACAGCGGTCGATTGTAGAACTGACCCTTAGTCTTTACATATTCAACAAACATGAGAGTTTGTAAAAAAAGTTCACTGACAGATCATAGGGTCTACAGTTCCAGTGGCCAAGTGAGAAACATAGACTTCGGATCTGCGCTGGGGAGGCACATAGGTTCAAGTTTTTATGCATGCCGTCTTTGCTGAGATTACTCAGCCCAGTAAGCCAAATACCGAACCCGACGGCGCACAGTGTAAAATTTTACCAATCTAGGTGGAAACAATTGAAACTTTCCACTTAACGAGAACGACCGCCACGTGTCGTTTCTAGAGTGTCTAAAGCTCAAGAAAATTATATTAGTTTGCCGAATTCCCACCAGCGGGAGCACGAGGAGCACGTCAAACATCCACTAACATGTGCGCGCTCCAGGCGGCTGCAATTCGTCGAATTAGTACAATGAGTTTGCTTGACCTGTGTCCTTCGTCTGTTAAGTGTTAAAGCCTGAAATTGTGGTTGTGTGAATCTGTGACACTTACGAAGCTAGTGATGTGTTGAGATGAACAGAAGTTGAAGTTGTCGGCCAGTGAAAGTCCGTCAAAAAGGGACATACCGTATGCAATGTAGTAAGTCATAAGGGAGATTTGTCGAAGGTATTAGTTTTTCATTTATCCGAATTCAGTGTGTGTTTGTACTATAAGTATAGCTTGGATATTTGCAAGGGCGCCGATTTCTCTGTAACTTTGGGGGGGGCCATTCAGATATTTTTTTTTTTTCAGATGATGGTCTAAGAAGGCACATATGATACAAATCCAATTCAGATTTTGCCAAATATTGTACATTCATAAAAAACAACAACACATATAACAGTATACATATAGTTATTATGAAGGCTTCCCCAGGCAAAGCTATTGCAGAATTTAACAATGTTTGTATAACGTTAAAAAAATTCACTAAAGCATATTATGTTCCAACTAATAAGAACAAAGTTTCTGCTGTTACTAGAAAATAAACTTAGGAAATAACAGAAACTAGTGTTAGTCTATGCAGAGGAGTTATCCAACTTTCCCAAATGGGGTTCTCTTTCTGTCCGGCTCACCCTTCCGCCGTGTTACTGCTTTATTTGACAAATATATTTTTTTAATAAATCGGTTCTCGATCTCGTCAGGCATGGTTCAAGAAGCTTCTGTCTTATTCACAGTGAGAAAAAAAAATATTTGGACAAGTTCGACAAAGAGGAAAAACAGGCTGTATCACACGCAAAACGTGGTACATTTCGAAATCTCTTGCCCTTTTATGATAATTTGGATACCTTAGGTAGAATGGTATAGAAATAACTAGTACTCGATACACGTGCAAGGTAACAGGCAACGAAAGAGTGATAACCACGTAAATTCATGGCAAAAAATTTGGACAACCCCATACTTCTCTAGAAATAAATGTTCTAGGAATCCTTTTGTGAACAAGAGCACTCTGCGTGGTGTATCGTGTCAGGCATAAAGAAGCAGCATGGGGAACAAATTGAGTTGAACAACATTGGAACTACTCACTTTAATTTCAAATTACGTGCGGAAGGTAAAAGGTACTGCGACATAGCCAAGCTTGTTGGAAAGAAATACTCTAGCGTTGGATACATCATAAAGAAACATAAAACAGAATAAT
>JAGDQP010063026.1:0-11784 GCA_022664845.1 Lepisma saccharinum
ATATATATATATATATATATATATATCAGTGGCGAAGCGTGGTTTCTTACACAAGGCAAGCACTCGGTGCTGACATGGTACTGGAAAAGCATCGTTATCATTTTTTGAAACGTTAACAGTGCATCAAAAACTAATGTTAAGTACTGCAATATATTATTCTATCTCAGAAAATCGATATATTGTTATGTATTACATTTATTTACACATTAATGTAATTTAATACGGTTGAATATTTGTATTTAAAAAGATAATTATGATTCATGTAAAATAATTACCGGTAACACAACCACGAATTTACACGAACGCAACCAGAAGAGGAAGTATATTAAAAGGTACGGAACCGTACTAATATTTCATGTGTCATCTTAAGTTTAACCATGATGGCTATAAGAAAAAGTCCAATGGGTCGTTCATAGTATTACGTTTTTTATTAGCTAATATATAAGCAGCCACACACACACACAAAATGTCAACTCACCATAGTCACTGCTCCTCCCCTTCTTGATGTTCACGATTCTTCTCGTGGTTAGGAAGGAAGATATTCGTACTCCATTCTTCTCCGCTTTTGTAAGAAATTTTTGAGTAAGAATTCGAAGAAGGTCTCCTCTTGTTTTAACTTTAATAGCAATTTTTTTTCTATGTATAAATGAGCTAGTGCTGTTAGTCGTTCCTGGTTCATGGTGTTTCTGTTGTATGTCTTGATACGCTTTAGAGCAGAAAATGATCTATCGGCTGAAGCTGTTGAGGCTGGTACAGTCAGAATCAAACTACATAGCTTGTAAAACTCGGGCATCACTTCCTCTAAATCGTTTTCGTTTATGTGTCTTAAAATATCTGCTACGCTTTTATTAGCAAAATATTCTCGAGAGTACGCCACTATAAGTTCATTGCGTAATCGAAGGTTGTCGAAATGTTGTGCGTATAAATCCGTCAATGCTGTAAAGGCAGGTTCAGGAAACGCTGTTTTATATGCAGGAAACTTTCGACTGTCAACCAGTTCTACAAATTTCAAAGAACTTAAATGTTGAAAGCGCGAAGACATTTGTACAAAGATGTTGTCGATAATTTCAACATTAACTCGCCTGTAATGCGACATGACATCACCACTAATTCTACGCTTTCTGCAGGGTTCTGGATGTCCTACAACTTCGACAGTCTTTTTGTAGGTATTTTCGAAATTTTCCCGTTTACTGTCAATCGACTGTTTGATTTTCTCAACTTCATTTACGCAGAACCCAATATCCATCCTACTCTTTGCTTGCAAAACAATGAAATGGTACTCTGTTAAGGCAAATATTTTTCCGAATACTAGAAGAAGAAAATTAGCCTGGAAGTCTTCCAAAAAGTTCAAAAAATTATCGGGATCGTTGACTGTTTCAACATCCCAATCTTGAGCGTTGTCTACGATAAATTGGAACATTTCAATTAATTTTTCTCTGTTTTCTGCGGTTATTTTCACTAACCGATCGTGATAATTCCACCGTGTTGGGGCTATACGAGGAAATCTTGTTTTCACCATTTCATCAAGCAGAGCGTTTTTCTTTGTTGAGTGAGAAAAGAATCTAGACAGGGCATTTAATTTAGAAAAAAAAATACTTTACATTCCGCAAGGTTTTTCACAGACTGGGAAAGAACTAAGTTTAAAATATGGGCAAAGCAATGGACAAAAATCGCGCTTGGGTATGTTTCTCTTACACGCACCTGAGTTTCAGATAAAGAACTGGCCATCACTGCTGCTCCGTCGTACGTTTGAGCCACCAACTTCGGTCCACAGTTCAAACTTACAACCGTGCTAAGTACATGGTTTGCAATTATATCAGCAGTTAGACTTTTGCTGATGTCCTCAAATCCCCAGAAACGTTCCACGGGCTCACCACGCTTCGTCACATACCGAAACACTGTTGATAACTGCGATTTTTGGCACTATCTGACGACTCATCAGGCATAATGGATATGAAATTAGCTTCTTCCAATTCCTTCTTAATAGTATCTCTAATAACATTTGCCGTGCTTTGAATTAAATCATTTTGTATATCATTTGATAATCCCGAAAATACCGTAGAGTTCTCCAAATGATTGGCTAGTAAGCTATCGTATTCGGCAGTTAAGTTCACTAAATCACCCCGATTTGCTGAACTGCCACTTTCGTCATGAGCCCGGAATACTAGCTCATGTGTTCCGAGAAAACACGTGACACTGACAAGCCGCTTCAAAATTTCGCGCTTATTTTTTACGACTTTGTTATGCCTTTCTGCATTGATCTGTCTTTGGTGATCTACAGCAAAATCTATGCGAGAGCTGCCAAACTCTTTCAGCGTTAGAAATGCACGAATATGCGATTCAGACTTATCGTGTCTTTGCAGAGCATTATGGATATTACTAAGATCACAGTAACCGTTACTGGACCAGACGGACTTAGATCTATCCACACAAAACAAAATACAAGGTCAGCAATATAATTTGTTGCTTTTTTCACATCCCGTAAGCCAAGTAAATTTGTCATACAAGTTCGGCTGAAAATGACGCACAAATCCTTTTTTTCGCGATCTTGGTTTGTAGGCCACCCATACTGGGCTTTGATCGCCCATTATTTACAATTTTAAATCTTTCCCTTACGTTTCTGCTGCCAAATGATTGTTTTTTGTAATTCTTCCAAACCACAGCCACCCTCCACCACGCATACACGTTCACCACTACTCATAATGTGTTTGAAAAACAATGTTTGCAGATAAACAGGAAAACTAGTACACACAAAATCACTGCACTTCACTCCCACTACATCGAACAAACAAATTTCTAGCTACTTGCTTGCGACGTACTTTATAATCAGGGTTGTAAGTTTTTCTAAAACCGAATTCCCTTCCAACTATTCAAGAATTCCCGCTGACGGCGCTGAGCTCTATAAAATCCCGCCAAACTCGTATCAATAAAAATTCATAGATATTCTGGGGTTGCATAACTTCCACGTACACAGTTACACACACGTGTGACCGTTGCTTTCAAGGCATACGGGCGAACGTTATATTAAAAATAGTTCACTTCCTTTCTGCCTTCAACGCGACGATAAAATGTATAAACGAAACTGAAAAAGCGATCACTTTGCGTTGTAAGTTGACATCATGCTTGAATTCCCGTTTTAGTATGAAAATCCCGCTAGACCTTGCAAAATCCCGCCAACTGACAGCACTGTAACAGATACTGTTAAATAATTAAGAACAACAGCTTTCGTGTTGCCAGACATTTTGATCAGAAGCTATTCCATCCACAGCTTTTTCTGTCCTTTATACGGCGTGACCATCTCCTTCCTCCCCTTCCTCGGCCATAAAATTTTAGACATGGGTTTGGAGGGACGGAAAATGCTAAAGATTCTACTTGCTTGCTTTGGGAACCGCTCAGTTTAGCTGAAAAATTGGTGTACACTAAATTTAACGAAAGTTTTCATAGCATTGAAAGCAGCAAAAGAAAGCGTGCGCTTCTTTACAAAAAAGTTATCTTAAAATTCCGTTGGCAAGCACTGCTTGCTCCGTATCTTCACTTGTGATATCTGTCTGTCTGTCTATCTATCTATCTATCTATCTATCTATCTATCTATCTATCTATCTATGCATGCATGCATGCTTCAAGTGCAGAAGAACTGCAAACCAGAATGGAAGAACTGAGTAATGAGAGTTCGAAAATAGGCCTTAAAATGAATTTAAGTAAAACAAAAGTAATGTACAATCAACATGCTGCAAAGAAGGAAATAAAGATTAACGGAGAGACAATAGGCAAAGTTAATGAGTATGTTTACCTAGACCAGCTCAAAACATCGAATACCAAGTTGACTAATGAAATTAATAGAAGATGTAAAATGGCATGGAATTCGTTTGGAAGACTACACTTATTTTCAAAAGCAAACTACCAATTTGTCTGAGGCGTAAAGTTTATAATCAATGTGTCTTACCATTGATGATGTACGGCTGTGAAACTTGGACATTGAATACACAATCGACTCAAAGATTGAGAGTAACACAAAGAGCAATGGAGAGATGCATGCTAGAAATAACCAGGAGGGACAGAAAGACAAATGAATGGATTCACGCACAAACAAAGGTAGAGGATGTAATCAAGACTACGAAGAAGATGGGCCGATCACATAGTTAGACGAACAGATGGAAGATGGACGACAAATGTATTACACTGGATTCCACGAGAAAAGAAACGACCGAGACGACGTCCAAATGTAAGATGGGTAGATGAAATCAAACGTTTTTCAGGAGCTATGAGGATAGCTGCAGACCGAGATACGTGGAAAGAAAATGGGGAGGCCTTCATTCGGCAGTGGATAGAAAACACTGAATATGATATATAATAGAGTGTTCGAAGTCACAGTATAAAAATCGGGTAAAATTATAAATATATTGAAATAAAATTAAAGATACAATTAGCCCTTTGCACAAATACAAATAATTTTATTAAAAGCAATCGATGTTTGTTAAAAGTGAGATGATTGTCTTCCTAAAAGAATATTACATCAGAACCATTCCAGTACAACCACGAGAATTCATAGTCGCTATGGTTCCCGTCAAAAAGGAACATTACAAAACAATAGCAGATGGACAGGATATGAACAACCATTTAAGAAAAATAAAAGAAGTATGTTATCTTTCAACACTCGGGAATTTAGAGCACAGATACAGAATGCAATAACAACAATGATCAAGTCCTGGGAGATAGAGCTAAGTAACGATCTCTCAGAAGACTTGAGCTACAACAGCATAGAACGAATGACATCAGACAAACGAGCATTATCATCTTGCATTGATCCCAAACTATCATCTAATAATAATAATAATATTCTATTCTATATGAGACTTAGCCCATCCTTCCTTTCTCGGTGAAGTGAAGCAATAACATCGTGTGATGTCAGAAAAAGGGACATCTCACGATTAGAAAAAGTAGCTTGTATAAAACCAACCAATTTAATAACATATGAGGCCAGTCTTGAATCCTTCATCTACCAGTTAACATCGTCAAGAGTCTTCGTTCATAGTTTTGTTACAAGTGAAAGTGTTCAGTTTGAAATAGCCGTTTTGACTTTGAGTTACAAAATCGAACTTAAACTTCTAAGAGTTGAATGATAAACATTTCATTTTTTATTTCTTTGTCATTTAACTTCGACACCACTATGTTTGGGATTCATAGATTTTGAAAAGGTTTTCGATTCGGTCTCCTTGTCAGCAGTACTTAAATCACTTGAACATCAAGGCATCGAAAGTGCATACATCAAGTTACTGCGAAACATTTACTCGACTGCCACTTCTGTCATTAGGCTGCATCAAGACAGTGAAAAATTTAAAGTGGGAAAAGGGGTAAGGCAAGGAGATTCAATTTCTCCCAAACTGTTTTGTGCGGTCCTGGAGAGAGTGTTCCAGAATTTAAACTGGGATGAAGTGGGAATAAAAATTAATGGCGAATATCTTCATCATCTACGGTTCGCTGATGATATAGTCCTGTTTGCTTCAAGTGCAGAAGAACTACAAACCAGAATGGAAGAACTGAGTAACGAGAGTTCGAAAATAGGCCTTAAAATGAACTTAAGTAAAACAAAAGTAATGTACAACCAACATGCTGCAAAGAAGGAAGTGAAGATTAACGGAGAGACAATAGGCATAGTTGATGAGTATGTTTACCTAGGCCAGCTTAAAACATCGAATGCAAAGTTGACTGATGAAATAAATAGAAGATGTAAAATGGCGTGGAGTTCTTTTGGAAGACTACACTTTATTTTCAAAAGCAAACTTCTAATGTGTCTGAAGCGTAAAGTTTATAATCAATGTGTCTTACCTGTAATGATGTACGGCTGCGAAACTTGGACATTGAATGCGCAAACGACTCAAAGATTGAGAGTCACACAAAGAGCAATGGAGAGGTGCATGCTAGGAATAACCAGAAGGGACAGGAAGAGAAATTAATGGATTCGCGCACAAACAAAGGTAGAGGATGTAATCAAGACTGCGAAGAAGATGAAGTGGAGATGGGCCGGTCACATAGCTAGACGAAAAGATGGAAGGTGGACGACAAATGTACTTCAGTGGATTCGTAGAGAAAAGAAACGACCGAGACGACGTCCAAATGTAAGATGGGTAGATGAAATCAAGCGTTTTTCAGGAGCTACATGGATGAGGATATCAGCAGACCGAGATATGTGGAAAGAAAAGGGGGAGGCCTTCATCCAGCAGTGGATAGAAAACGGCTGAATATAATGATGATGATGATGATGTCCTTTGCTTAAAGACAAAGGAACGTGATGAATCGAGATGCAATGAACGTGCTTTTCTGACTCAGTGTCTTTTCCCCCCTTGTTTTCTTTTTCGCGAACTTGTTTCACCCAGCCGCATACGTTTATCTCGTTGTCTGTAGTACGAAACAGCATAACAGATCCTGCTTCTTTCACAATTTAATTTATTCTATGATTGCTACGGTCATTATATTTTAGCTTCATTTATTCGAGGTGTTAACACTAAGTGACAGCAACTTGCTATAACTAACAATGTCAAATACACCGGTGTCCCCAGCCGATATCATTTTGGAAGCGCTCACATCATTCGATGGTTATCTCCAGACAGAAATTAATAGTTTTCACAAATATGATATTTTTTTAGAACAATAAAGTTTGCCCGACGAACAGTTAGGTTGCCACGCTTTTAGTACATTTTTAGACACCGCGGTTTCCCCTTTTTTTGCTCTCTTTCACAAATTGACCCTGCCATCAGCACCAAAACATATGCCTAAATTGAAGAGGACATATCCATTACGTTCCGCACCTTCATCACCCATAGGACGGTCAGTATTCGGCATCGAACCCAGAAACCTTTATATTTAACCATTTATACTTCGTCCCATTTCGGACACAACAGGATGTGGAACACAATGTGCAACATTTCCACATACCTATTTTTTAGTGAATTTATAAACAAAATATTGCTTCCGTATAGCAACTGTTGCAAACCTTTCACACCCTTGACCACCAACATATTTTGTGTGCCCCAAAACAGCAAGAGACGCTTCAAGGCTTATGAACCTTGACCCCACCAACGGACATCCCAGGTCAGGTACCCCCCACTCTTTTTGTGTTTCTTGTACCCCCACCAACCCTTCTATTACATCTGAATATTCAGATGGGGCCTATGGCCAGTAATCTCTGTCCTTCTGTCTGTTCGCTCAGAGCGTCTGAGGAAGATCTCGATATGAGACAAAAAGAGCGTCTGAGGAATATCTCGATACGTGATCGAAACTGTAACGCTAAGATTGTTATTTATTAATAAAACGTGTTTGCTTTGGTCAGATTTTGATTATTTATGTGTTAAAGTAGTTTTCGAAAGCTAAGATGGAAGGTGCGCACTGTATGACGTTATAAGAATTTTCTCACTTATTATTTCACTGTTTTTAGAACGCTGGCTGCGGATATAATTATAAGTAAAAACGGGTTAGTAGTCAGGATGGTTCTTTTCTTTATCAAGTGGGCTCAATACTCAATTCACACAGTAATACCGAGCGAGCAATAGCGAGTGAGAACAGGTTAAGGGTCAGACTGTTTTTTTATTACGACTCAATGGGTAAGCGGAACCAGCTTTCAAGAATTCTGTCAAGTATTGCTGGAAAGCGTGGGGCATACAATTTCATTATTGCTGCTTTGTTTACAGAAAACTGAGTTTTGTGGCATCTTATTCCACTCAAAAAACTTGAAAAATTAAGTGTCAACCAACTTCTGAAACAAATTAAGTGTCTAACAAAGATCAAATATTCACGGGGAATTAGAAGTATGGGCCATGTGGACACAAGTTCTGAATCAGGCTTATCGGCAGTTTCACTCTACTTATGATTCTGTGTTTACGTTATAATAGAGGTTTGGTAACGATAAGTTTGATGATGATGATGATGATGATTATTATTATAAGTATTCTGCCTGTCGGTATGCCCTGATATTTTTGGACTTCTACCTTTCGCTCTGAAAGTTTGGTTACGTTTCATTTCGTTAATTTTCTTCGTTTCATTACACAATGTAACTATCATTGATGCGCTACTACGCCCCATTTTCCCCTACCAACGGCTTTCCCCCAAAATTATAGATAAATGAGAGATAAATAAATGAACAAACACATCAAATAGCAAACTTTAGGGTAATCGGTTCAGGAAAAGCAAAAAAAGAACGTGAGAGAAAATAATAAGTTTTTATGCATAAATACAAGCCATCGCTGAATCTTGTCACAGGTAACAGCAAACGATGTTCGCTGCCTTCACTGCAACTGTGCTTCCGAGAAGACCAATCTGGTAACACTGAAACAGACTCAATGCAAACAACAATTCCGGTATCCCACTTTTTTAGATTTTAGGACCGTGTTTCTTGCCCTCTTCCTGTGAGTGTGCAGTGTTTTTATTGCAGTGGATTCCTTTAGTTTCTTCAAAATTTTACCTAACCTATTTCATCCTTGTGTTTCCTGCCACTGTTGAAGACATCAGCTGTAGACGTTGAAACATTTGGTGTATTTAATTCAATAAGGGAGGAAGGTACCGTAAGTAACCGTTTTATTTCTGATACATATATTTCTCCCCTGCGCCCTTCTCAACTATTCGGCATATATTAGTTGGTAATTTAAGATTAATAGTGAATATGGACAGGCATAGATAATTAATAAAGATTAATGTTAAAAAAAAAAAAAAAATATTAGTTGAATTTGGGTATGGCTGGAAACCGAACAAGCCTTTCGGATGGAAATTAAATTGTTCCTAATAATTATCTTTGTTCTTAAGCTAATTAAAAAAAAACACACACACACTTTCTAAGCATAGATTTAAGGACGAGTAGTGTGAGAAATACAGGGTATATCTATATCGAAATATGAACGGAAAAAATAGAAAGCAATACATAATTTAATAAAAAAAAACAAAAAACAACAACAACTGTAAATTGGATGGTATAAACTGCATGAGAAGAGTTACTGTTCTGGTCATACAGTATGAGAAATAAATATCTACCTTTATGATATAGAGCTATTGGTTAGTCTATACGATGACTCTCTAAATGTTATAATAAAGGCCTGTACTTAGGGTTTGAATGGATATACTTCGGTATCTAGCTTACAGATATTTAATTTAATGCACGATTGAAAAAAAAAAAAAAAAAAAACTTTCGATCATCAATAAAACTCATCATCATGGTGTTATTTATGATACTGCAAATATCCATAAAAAATCAATATACTCCGCTCGGCTAAAAACCTTCAATAAAAGCTAGTTTACGACTTCTTTTGGGACAAATTTTCATTATGATTTAAAATATATGTAAAAAATTAGGACTGACACCAACTTTAATAAGACGTTTTCAAGCCAGATATTTAACTTTTGATGACATAGCCTCTAGATCAGGGTTTCTCAACGTGGGGATTACTACCCCCAGGGAGGTCTTGGGTTTTCTGCAAAGGGGTCGCGAGGGGAGGTGATAAAAAACTGAGGTTTTGTAGGCTAAAACTAATACATTTCAAAGAAGGTATTTAATTTTATATGTTTTTGTAATTACTAAATATAATATAATTTATTGAATAGATTATCGGTAACATAATTAGGATATTTATTATCAAATGCACCAAATCAACTGTCATGTTTTCAAATGAAAAGTAAATGTTACACAAAATTTAAAAAGGACAAAAAGAATCAAAACGTTACGAAAGATTGCACAAGTTTACTAGGTTAGCGCGAAGTCTGAAAGTAACACTTCGTTCCTTTGAATCCGGAATGGTGAAATGCGACACATATCCAGAAAGAGCCAGTCCTAATTAAGACGCATATGGATTCCCAGCATCAGTCAGCAGTGGGTTCGGGAGTTATGGGATACTATAAAGTTAACATAGGAATCCATGGGAAATACCACGTCTAGACTTCTTATAAGTCTACGTTATTATTGTATTATGTTTCGGAAATGGAGATTTGTTAGATTCAAACACTAACAGATAATATACAAGAGAATAAGATTCAATTTAGCATTTACACATATTGCTTGATGCGGTACCAAGGGAGTATTAATATCAAATTACGTTTTTTGTAAATCTATCAAAAGATGGCTAGTATTTTTGTTATGACAGTTTTATCTTAATAACATCATATTTACGGAATAAAATTGACTTGTTCTTTGGTTCAAAACGATTTTGTCGGTTAAGCTTTACTTACATTACTACAGATTTTTCACTGTATTCTAAATGTGGGGCAGTGATGTTTTACAAATTTTTAAATATTGCGTTTGCTGATAGTTACTTCTGTGTATTAGGCTATGAGTTTGTTCAGCACATGATATAGTGTACTACTTTAGGTATGTGTTGAAATATATTAAAGTCTAGTTTAAAACTTTCATTACCTCTCTTGATTATTATATTCAGTCATCTATAAAGCCTTGAGATATATTCTAAAAGACAAATAAACCTCTTACAGTATTTTTCAGTGGACTAATTATTCAACCTCAAGTTCTTTTCCAGGAAGTTTGTATCCATATACATTCCTTGTTACTTGATAAAACCTTGATTCTTGAATTATCATTGGACGATATCAAAGGAGTTTGTCTCGAAATACCTTCTGCTCTATTCCAGTTATTGCCTATATTCAGGTTAGCAGAAAGAGACGTCAAGGAAATGCCTAGGCGTGGTATTTCTCATGGATTCTTATGTTAACTTTACAGGCCCATAACTCCCGAACTCTTTGCTGACTGACGCTGGGAATCCATATTCGTCTTAATTAGGACTGGCTCTTTCAGGATATGTGTCGCATTCCGCCATTCCGGATTCAAAGGAGCGAAGTGTTGTTACTTGTGACACTATTGATTTAACCAGTTTCAAAATGTCCAGTTCAATTTTCTCCATACACATTATCAAGTCATTTTCAGTTCTACGATAAAAGTTAGGTGCCTATCGTTGTCCTAAATGCCACGTTCTTAATATACAGACTCTTGAGTAATTTGTGCAACTGAGAAACAGACCTGTAAAAACGAAAGTTTTCAAGAGATTTCTATGAAATTTTCAACAATTGCTCACAAAGCCCTGACGTTTTAACACTGTAAAAAAAATTCCAAGACTAAATTTTAATTGTCATTTTTGGGGTTGAAATTGAAAAATAAACCTCACTTATGGGAAAGTCAATGTTAATTTAGAGCCCTTTTCCTTGTCTAAATTTATTAGTTACCGAGAAATTAAGCAAGACGGTGGGTGATTTCTGTTTATAAAATATTGCAGCTCCAGATCGAGAGATGATACAATATGTATTTACAGAAATCACCGTCTGACTTAATCTTGGTAATTAGACAAGTCTCTCTGAATTAACACTGTATTTTCCCATAAGCGAGGTTCACTTTTTAATTTAAACGGGGATTAAAATTTAATTTACGAAAATTATTTTTACTGCGTTAAAGCGTCAGGATTTTGTGAGAAGAAAATAACTTTTGGGGGTCACCGGTCTGAAGGCATGGTGAAAGGGGGTCGAGGTTTGAAAAAGGTTGAGAAACGCTGCTCTAGATCATATCCTAGTGTTTTATTTGTTACATTAAACAGGTTTGTTTAAGAGTATTTGATGTTAATCCTCTTAAAATTTATTTTGAATATTTGGCAATACTGATCCTTATTAACCAGAATATATTCATCAGAGTAAAAGAGAGAAAATAGATACCAGATATTGCTGAACTGCCATATATAATTCCTCTTATCTCTATCAGTATAATTAGGTTACATCTGAGTTCTTGTCAAAGTATTAAGAAAAAAAAAA
>JAGDQP010063028.1:0-11783 GCA_022664845.1 Lepisma saccharinum
TACCGGCAGAATAACCGTTCTGTATATTTCCTTGATATTAATCGCGAGGTTAGGAGTTTCTGGACAGAATAGAAACATTCGTTGCCCGATACTAAACGACGTTTTATTTCTTCCGTTACCTCGTTTTTGCTTGTTACATATGCTCCCAAGTATTTTAATTTGTTTACTTGCTCTATGTTCTCATTCTTAATATAGAAATTGTTATGTACCTATTTCCGTTATTCCCTGTGTTTCGGCTTGTTATCATGTATTTTGTTTTATCTATTTTTACCTGTAGACCTATCTCATCGCATGCTTCTACTAAGACATCGGTGTTACTTTGTAGTGCCTCTATATCTTCTTCTACTAGAATTCCAAATGGTACCAGGGTACCGTATAGCTTTTTCCTTTTAGTAGAATCATAAGCCTTCTTAAAATCAATGAATAACTAGTGAACACTCCCAATGTATTTACCTTTCTTCTTGAAGATTTGTCTCAAGGCGAAAATCTGGTCCAACGTGGATCTATTTCTTCTAAATCTACATTGGTCATCTCCAATTATTTCATCTACGTATACACTTAAGCGAGATAGCAGTATATTATTCAATACTTTGTACCATGTTGGAAGGAACGAGATTCCGCTGTAATTATTACAGTCCGATTTATTGCCTTTTCTTATAAACCGGAACTATTATTGAGATTTTCCATTCCGTTGGAAGCTCATTCTTTCTCCATATAGCGTTCCACAATTTATGCAGTTCCTTGGTTAGTACTTTTCCTTCCTCTTTAATTAATTCGGCTGGAATATTGTCCATTTCAGGTGATTTGAATTTTTTACATTTCATTATCGACATTTCGACCTCGATCTCGCAAGGTTCGGGTATCCACGGTTCTACGGTACAGATTTCAAATTACTCTGTTCGTTCTCCTTTTGTACATTAAGAAGTTTGTCGAAATAATTTTTCCAAAGATCGATAATTTTAGTCGGATCCGCCTGCAGATCTCCGCGTTCATTTCTAATCATCCAGAATCTTGGTTGGTAACCTTTCGTTAACGAATTTACCAGCTTGTAGAGATCTCGTCTATTACTTGTCTTCCTGTTTTCCTCTATCTCATGAATCTTCTGCGTCAGATATTCTCGCTTTTTGTTTCCGAACCCGCGTGTGGCATTGCGTTTCGTGTTAGTTTAGTGGTTGGTATTTGCTTAGCTTTTATTACTTAGCCATCGCTGCCTTGCTTGTTTTCGTTCCTTATTAAGTTTAAAGTCATTCTTCATCAAATCAAGTCTTGTTTATCTGCTGTTTCTTCTCACCTACACGTTCCTTCGCTGTGTCCCTCACTGTATCTCGAATTGCCTCCCACATCTTACTTACATCAATCGTCTAAGATTTCTAATCTATTGAAGAATTCGAGTTGGTAGTCTGTTTATACGCTTGGATTAACTAATCGTTTAACTTTGAATTTAAGTTATTTTGATCATTTCTTTCTCTGTTCGCGATGCATAACTTTTCTCTCACTTTTGTGATCACTAGTTGATGGTCAGTGTCACATTCCGCTCGTCCGTAAGACCTAGTATCCATTATATTGGTGTGTCGTCTTCTGTCTACTAATACGTGATCGAACTGGTTGAGCGTTTCGCCATCCGGAGGTATCCATGTGTTGTGTATGTCTTTGTGCTGGATGTGCTCTTTACTAATAGGTTTTTCGAGATCGCGAAAGTTATCCGTCTTTCTTCATTGTTGGTGATTTCGTGAAGATCGTATTTGCCGATAGTAGGTCTATAGTTTTTCTCCCTGCCTATCTTTGTGTTGAAATCACTCAACACAATTTTCGTATTATATTTCAATAATCGGTTAAACAACTTTTCTAGCTTCTCGAAAATTGTACCTTTGTCGTCATCATTAGCCTGATCGGTCGGAGCATAAACATTTATTAACACCGTATTGCTTCATCGAGTACGTATCGTAACGTACGATAGACTTTCGTTGACGATCTTTATGTACTGAACCGCCGGAAGTATACTGTTCGTAGTGACGAATCCTGTTCCGAAATCGTGAGACTGTGTTCCTCCAAAGTAGAAAGTGTACTTACCCTGACGGATGCTATCTTGACCCTCCCACCGAACTTCTTGTATCACTAATATGTCCAGCTTGTACTTCTCGGTCTAGCGTACCGCCACTTGAAGAGCGCCCGTTTTGTATTACGATCTACGTTCCACGTTCCTATTCTAAGGTCTTTCTTAATCCTGTTCTTGGAGCCCCTGAAGCATTCCCCGCCCAGAGATCTGAATGAGGGACTAGTTTACCTCTGGAATATTTTACCCCAGGAGAATCCATGAACCATCTGTTACTATTTCTTAACATAATTTAGCGGTGTAGAGTTGCCACCTTTACGACCTCGCAGTAAAGGCAGATATTCAAGATGTCATAATTTGTCCATCTTTGAGCCTTGCCGATGTCATTCATCTTCAGCCTCAGGGTGGTAATTTTGAAGCTACTTTCCTTCACCATGATATTTTTGTTCGGTGTTATATTTCCGTAGTCTTTGTAGATCCCTCTACTAACTAGAACGTAGCAGTACTGGTTTTGGTCCGCCCCCCGGAATATTTACGGTACTCTGGTCGGCATTGCTCTATCCGCCACCTGGGGAAGCGCCTGGTGGGAGACCAGTAACTCCAACTTACACTCTTTATTGTACACATGTTTGGAGAAAATCGCTGACGGTCGTGGGCCACTCTCTGCAATCTGCATGTTTCTTATTTTTCTCTCTCCGTGTATGCACAAGAGTTGAAACGGGTCACCGAGTCAAGTTTTGGACCTGGCCATCGGATCTCCACTTGGGACTCGGCCTGACTCGTGAACGGAAGCCAGATCAGAGGTTTTGCTCTTTCCTTATTATATACTATTGCGTTTGAATAGGGTTTTATTCAGGGAGTTTACCACCAGAGCACGAAAAATTAAAATCCAAAAACTTCCTAACGATAATAATGGCATATGGAAATAGTCTCATATCCCCGGAAGGACCAAAACTACCTCCACCCAGAGGTGTACAAATATGCGTTGACTAAGGTCGTCGTATAGGTTGTGGAGTTGGCCAATATTTATTCATCGGGGCGAAGGATCATAAAGTCAGCCTGGTCATTTGAGTCAAGACTGGACAAATCGACAAGTGAATCGAGTCATTTGGGTCAGTTTTCTGACCAGGTCATCGGGTCGCCGAGTCAGGCCGGGTCACTAAAAGTGACTCGATTTCAGCTCTGGTATGCAAGTAACAAAAAGTGTAACAAACGTTCAAGACAAATAATTCTTATGAAAAGTGAGCGAGAGGAAAAGTCTTTGAATCGAGAAATTATTCGTATTTTAGAAAATTGACTTTTAACTTTAAAAACTATCCATGTCTGTTTCCAGATTCTGGAAAAGTAAACGAGCTGTATATAGTTTTATTATTTTCTAGATTGTTCATTTAGTACCTGAACGTTATTCTAGCTTGTTCATTTTCCAAAAGCAAGGAACGCATTTCAAATTTTGAAGAGCACTTCCTTGTCAGTGATGTAATCCACTACAAGAGACTTTAAAGATCTTCAGGGTCTTTTCTGCCATATTAGTGGAGTACAATTACTTTTCGAGAAAATATATTAAGTGTACGGGATAGATTTCGTTCTAGGAAGCTTAGTTTTGCCACAAGTTTAATTCAAATTTAGTAATATTTCAAATTTCATTGTTGGGTTTCTCGATAGCGTTTCTTCTGGAAGAGGTCTCTGCCGTAGAAGTTTGTAGCACTGTTCTTAAATCACTCTGTCGAGCTCATCATTGTAATATTTTCTTCTTTTAGTAAAGTATAACCGAATGGTTAGCTGTCTCGCTTTCTGTACACTTGGTCTCTGTTCAAATTCAGTGGTGATTCCATTTAACGGTCTAATTTGAAAACCCACTCTAACAAGTACTGTGCATATTGTTTTCAGAGGCTCGCAAGCTCGCTTTAGGAACTTAATAATAAATTTAAGGATTATCTGTAATAATAATTTTGAGAAAAAATGGTAGAAATGTACTTCTTGTAAACTTCGTTTACAAAGAATAGAAATGACGTTACTCTTTCGTCAAGCCAAGGCCACTAGATTCGCATTTTAGTAACAGCGTAGCGCTTTTTCATGTGTACGGTACATGCCTTGGAGTTGATTATGGTATACGGGAAGAAGAAAATATTGTTCTAATGCAATCAGTGTAAAATTTGTATCAAAAACCAACAAATGGATATAGTTCATTAAAAAGAAAACACTAAATTTGCTAGGTGATATTATTGTGAAAGGAAAAACTTGAAATTAAGTAAAATATTAATTTTGGAGAATGAAGATTTTAGCCACATTTTTGCATACTAGCAACAATTTTTAGTTGCAACATATTGTGGAATCAAATACTGGTTTTATTGGTCTCCACACTTTTCCTTTCCAAAAGAAAATATTGCGCTAAACTATTTGATTAAATATATATGTGTTCATAGTAGCAATATCCATGAAGGATTTCACTAGCGGAAAGTATGCCGTTGCAGCCACTGTTAGGGAAACGTTTAATCCAAAAATCTAATATGTTTACCTCCCCCCTCCTCTCTCTCTCTCTCTCAACTTATTTAGAGTTGGTGGCGTTTTTCCCTTGAGGCTGTACGTCAAAGTGTTGAAGAGAGAGATAGAGAGCCAAGCAGCGATGCGGTTCTGTGATGGGAAATTGTTAATCATGTGTTGATTAGCGGGTGCAATTAGCTGTGACATAGAAACGAGAAGAGTGGAGATTAAGCGGTGTTATTCGATTACAGCGGTTGATTTCATCGAGTAATCGTTACTACGCCTTTCCTCTCATTCTGCATGAACGGAACGTTTGACCCGTTTGGTTATAATGGTATTTGGTATGTCATCTTTCTTCTGATAGGCAATATTCTGTGTACCCTACTATATTCAAAGGGTCTTTCAAATTCAAGAGTCTGGAAAATTCGTAGAATATATGGAATCTGTTTACCAAACGAGTCGTTAACCGGATTTATTTTATTAAAAGGATGATTAATTTTGTTGACATGAGAGATTATTCTGTTTTACTCTCACCGGAGGATCTGTCTTTTTATATGGCCTCTAGTTTAAGTCCAAGAAAAAATGCCATCTGATGGTGTTCTGAAATAGTGAGGACAATTGTTGAAATTTCAGAGAATTAGACCAAATCGAAACATACTTGTGTATATTCTGCCCAATAAAGCTGTTATTGTGTCAAAGAACGACCTAATTATACCAAAAAATGATGACTGTGTCAAATAGAAATTCTATTTTGTGTAATAAAACAGTGACTCTGCCAAACAAACACGATGTTGTGCGAATACAGCCATTACTGAGCCTAATAAAACCGTGATACTGACAAAGAAAGACGTGATTCTGCCCCCAAAATAAGAAGTTGGGCGGACAGAGACGTGATTGTTCCCAATAAAACCGTGAAACTGATAGTGAAAGGCGCGATTATAAAAGAAATGATGAGTGTGCCAGATAGAAATGTTATTTTGTGTAATAAAACCGTGACTCTGTCAAAAAAAATGATGTTGTGCGAATAGAGACGTGATTGTGATTAATAAAACCGTGATATTGCCAAATAAAAGACTTGGTATTGTCTAGCATGTACAAATTGAAGAAAGAACCTATCTCTATACGTTTGTCAGACCTAGGTTCTTCTCACAATGGATCGAGATTGCTGGCGGTCAGGGCTAATAAAAGTGTTGGCAACCAAAGTGTTGTTCAAGCTTAGTTTCCGAAAGCTTCAATAAATTTATTTGATTCGGTTAGTTAGGATCTAAATCTTAAGTTAATATTTCATGCAGAAACATAACTAACTCTATGGCTTATGAACTCACAAGTACATCGCCGCAGTAACAAACATTCAACATTGGATTATATCCTGGGCAACATCAAGCCAGTTTTCATCATAAGCACCTACTTCTGGAAGATATCATTTGACATTGTCCTCCCAATGGTCTCCTTCCATCCAGATTCCCAACCAGGAATATAATCTTCGTTTTTCCCCCATCTGAGCTACATGGCCTGCTCACCTTAGCCGCCGCGATTTAATTATTCTTACAACATCTGTTGAATCGTACAGTCCATGGAGTTCTTCATTATACAGTCTCCTCCATTCTAAAGTTATCTCGTCCCGTATATCTTTCTAAAACCCTTATTTTCAAACACACGTAATTTATGTTCATCTGCTAGGGTTGTACTCCAACTTTCGCAACCGTAAAATATTTCCGCCAGAATAACCGTCTGTATATTTTCAATTTCAATTTCCTTGATATTAATCGCGATGTTAAAAGTTTTTGGACTGAATAGAAACATACGTTCCCCGATACTAAGCGACCTTTTATTTTTTTCGTGACCTCATTTTTGCTTGTTACGTATTTAAATACTCCTAAGTATTTAAATTTGTTTTACTTTCTATATGACCTCATCCCTAATTCTTATGTTTTTATTTCCTTCATTCCCTATGTTTCGGCAATTGTCATATATTTTGTTTTATCTACTTTTATCTGTAGACCTATCTCATTGCAACCTTCTACTGAGACATCGGGTGTTGCTTTGTAGTGCATCTATATCATCCCCTATTAAATCTACATCATCCGCGTATACGAACAATTGATTCAAACCATTCAATGATAGTCCCTTTTTGTCCCCTTTAATTTTTGAAATCGCCTATTCTAACGCAAAGTTAAACAGTAGTGGTGATATGGCGTCGCCTTGTTTCAATCCGTTGCGAATCTTGAATCTATTTGACATATTATTACCTACCCGTACTTTGCATATGGGGTCGCTGAGACACATCTTCACTAGTTCAACTAGCTTTTTCGGAATTCCAAATCGTATCAGGATAACTTTTCCCTTTTGATAGAATCATATGCTTTCTTAAAATCAATGAATAGCTCTTCATTTTCCTCCAAAATTTGTCTCAAAGCGAAAATGTATCCAACCTGGATCTATGTTTTCTAAATCCACATTAGTGATCTCCAATTAATTCATTCACGTATACACTTAGGGGTGTTAACAGAACATTACTTAATACTTTGTAACAGGTTGGAAGTAACGAGATTCCGTTGTAATTATTACAGTCCGATTTATCGCTTTTTTCTTTTAAATCGCAACTATTGTTTTGGTTTTCCATTCCTTTGGAAGCTCCTGCTATCTCCATATAGCAATTATCAATTTAAGTAGTTCCTTGATTAATGCCGTTCCTCCCGCTTTGATTAATTCGGCTGGAATATTGTCTATTCCTGGTGATTTCCAATTTTTCAATTTGTTTACCGACATTTCGATCTCGATCTTGCTAGGTTCGGAGATGTAAGGTTCTGCGGTATTGATGTCAAATTCCTGTTTTTGTTCCCCGTTGTGCACATTAAGAAGTTTGTCGAAATAACTTTTCCACACACCGACAATTTTAGTCGGATCCGCCTGACTATCACCACGTTCATTTCTAATCATTCCTACCCTCGTATGGTAACCTTTTCTTAACGAGTTTAATCCTTTGTATAGACCTCGTATGTTATTTGTCTTCCCGTTTTCTTCTATCTCTTGAAACTTCTGAGTAAGATATTCTCGCTTTTTTTCTGAACCCGAGTGTGGCATTTCGTTTTGCGTTACTGTAGTGGTTGTTTTTCGCTTGGCTTATATTACTTAGCCATCGTTGCCTTGCTTGTTTTCGTTCCTCATGAAGCTTAAGGCATTCTTCATCAAACCAAGGTTTGTATTTCTGTTGTTTCTTCTCACCTACACGTTCCTTCGCTGCCTCCCACGTCTTACTTACATCAATTTCATTATTAATATCATCATTATTATTATTCGAGTCGGCTAAGATTTCGAACCTATTTGACAGTTCGAGTTACTAATCTGCTTTTATGCTCGGATGATTTAATCGTTTAACTTCGAATTTCAGTTGTTTTGATCCTTTGCTTTCTCTGTTCGCGATGCATAACTTTTCCCTTAATTTTATGATCACTAATTGTTGGTCGATGTCACATTCCGCTCCTCAGTAAGAACTAACGTCCATTATGTTGGTGTGTCTTTGTCTATCTACTAATACGTCATCGATCTGGTTGAGAGTTTTGCCGTCCGGAGATATTCATGTGTATTTTTGTATGTCTTTTTGTTCAAAGTACGTGCACAGCAGATTTTTCGAAATCGCGAAAGTTATCAGTCTTTCTCCATTGTTGTTGGCCTATTCATGAAGGCTGTAGTTGCCTTTAGTAGATCTGTATTTTTCTTCCCTTCCTAACTTTGCGTTGAAATTACCCAACACAATTTTCGAATTATACCTCGGTAATCTGTCAAACTGCCTTTCTAGTTCGTCGTAGAATATATCTTTGTCGTTATCATTAGCTACCTCAATCGGAGCACAGACATTTATTAAAAATGTGTTGCCCATCGAGTACGTATCGTAACGTACGATCGTCTTTCGTTTACGAACTTTATATTCTCAATCGCCTGAAGGATTCTGTTTTTAATTAAGAATCCTGTTCCGGTAACGTGAAACTGTGTTCCCACAAAGTAGAAAGTGTACTTTCCCTGTCGGATGCTATCTTGATCCTCCCACCGGACTTCTTGTATCGCTAATATGTACAGCTTGTACTTCTCGGTCTCGCGTACCGCCACCTGAAGAGCGCCCGTTTGGTATCACGTTCCTACGTTAAACGTTCCTATTTTGAGGTCTTTCTTAATCCTGTTCTTGGAACCCCCTGAAGCAGTCCCCGCCCGGAGTTCTGAATGCGGGACTAGTTTACCTCCGGAATATTTTATCCCAGAAGAATCCATGAGCCATCTATTACTATTGCTTGACATGTTTTAGCGGTGTAGAGTTGTCAGCTCTATGACCTCACAGTAAAGGCAGACATTCAAGATGTCGTCCTCTGTCCATCTCTGAACCTTGCTGATGTCATTCATCTTCAGCCTCAGGGCTGTAATGGTGAAGATGCTTCCCTTTACCATGATATTTTGGTTCGGAGTTATCATCCTGTAACCTTTGTAGATCCCTCTACTAACTGCAAGTCAGCAGTCCTGGTTTCGGTTCGCCCCGGAATATTTCCGATACCCACCATATCTGGTCAGCATTCCCCTACCCGCCACCTGGGTAGGCGTATCGTGGGAGAGAAGTAACTCCAACCCGGCATGCAGGAACATACACATATCGCACGTTTGCAAGAAGGGTCACAATTAAAAAAAGGTTAATTTTTTCATGAGGTGGAAAAAGAAAGGGTGTCTTACTTGAGAAGCTATGGAAGATTTTTGCCCGTTTTTCTTACGGATATAATTTGGCTCATTTGGCTTTTTTTGTTTGTTTTCACAGCTTAGTTTTGGTGAACGTAAAACCTGAACTAGCGGAAGTGTGAACCCTAGCCAATATCACGCAATATAAATTATATTAAGTACCTATATACAAAATAAGTTTATAAACATCTCTGTTGACGTTGTTATTATTAATGGCCTGCTTTAAAAATAGCATAGATATTTTGCGATTTGGCTCCCATAGTTGATTAAATTTATTGACGTTCTCCTAAAGTAGCTGCTGAACTTCTGAGAACTGTACTCCAAGTGAGGATTTTAAAATGTATTTCTTACAACTTTATATTAAATGAAACTTCTATCGGATCAGACTTCTGAGAATATTTTCTTATTGTTATATTTTTGTAAGTTATTTTTATATAAAAATGTAATTTTAAATTTATGTTCAATATGTACCTTAAATATAATTTGTAACTTAAATTAGTTTTATGTACATTTTTAGCATATATTTATAAAAGCTAAATTATAGTGCATTTTGAACAGATAAATATATTTTGTAGACATAAAAATTTAGTTTAAAAGCTATTAACTAAAATAAACGTTGCGAGGACACGAAAACAATAACAAAATTGTTTTTTAAAATATTCAAGCCACTGGCTACCAAAATTTTTTAAATATAGTTTTATATAAAAGCTTTTGGCCTGCACTATTATATTACTGTTGTTACTTTTTTATTGTAAGTACAGAGTGCAGAAGCCAAAAGAACATATTATAAATTTATTAATAATTTTATACTTTACACGTTTTCTCTCTCTCTAATTTAACCTTACTTTTAATACTTATCGTCTAAAAATAGTAAAAAATATTCAATTTTCAGATTGTGAAGCAGGTCTCTCATTTAACAATTGCACGTCAATTTTTGTTAAATTTTATTCATGTATTAAATCAATACTGTTCAATCAATGGCCGTCCAATATACTTAATTAATCATTATCACTATACTACCAAATGTAACTAGTCTCTCTTTTAAATCATAAATTAAACTCTTAAAACCTAAGTCCTAAAAAATTTCCTACGCAACGGTACATTATAAATGTTATCGTAAATAACGCACATAGTTTTGAATTAAGTTATCGAGAAAGCGCTAAGAACTTAAAATTCTTAAATAGTTTTCGCCGTGTGGTTTTCGATACTCACACATGTTTTGATGATCTATATAATTTATATTAATTATTTATATGTATTATTATTAATCTATGATGTGTAGTTTATTTGAATTTATTTCTCTCTTTTGATTTACACGTTTTTTTCATACAGAGTAAGTGACTCACATAAGCTAATGCTTGTGTGTGAGCCAGCATCTTAAATCATTTTTTGTTTATTATTATTACCTTGTTATCTTATACAAATTTGTTATTTTCATGATCAAATTTAGTGCAATATAAAACCAGCACCTATTTACAAAATATATACTTACTATACGATACTATAATACTACAATGCTACAATATCATTTGTATATAACGATTACTTTAATCTAAGATTGCTTCTACTTCTTCATTTGATATTTTTTTTTTACCCATTTTGACATTAGTTTTTTTTTAAACCTGTTTAAATTTTTCTCTGCTTTTATATATATTGGCATTTGTAAATTTTTCGCGCCATGCTACTAGAATGGCATTTTGCTATTTCCTTATTTGTTCTTGCCTATTCTAAATTTAGTTTTCTTTTACTTCTAGTTTCATGGATATGTTGTACTTTTTTCCATTAATTTTAATTTCTTTTAAAACACATTAGAACAGCTTTTATGTACGATTTAGGTAGATAAAGTACAGAGTTTATACAAATTTTCTACTCTTGTTTCATACGTTTAATGTTCTTAATATATTATTTTCTTGAACAATTAATGGTTTTAAATGCGTCTCGTTAGCCACCTTCCAGCTTGTTATGCCGTATTGGAGTAAGCTTTGTACCAGTACATGATATACTATGCGTAGTGTCTTAATGTTCAATATATTTCTAAGTTGTACAAATTTATAAGATAGTTTCCGTAATGGTTTTATTACACGTTGAATGTGTAGATTCCATCTCAAGTATTGATCAATGATTATTCCTAAATAACTAATTTGTTTTCTCGTACAAGACTCTTACAGTTATATTTTTTTATATTATCATATTTATGCAGTTTTATTTCCATATTGCTAACAGGTTGTGTCCATACTGCTATATATATTGTGTTACGTTGTCGTTCATACGTGATCGTGCTATATTGAAGGAAGTTGATAGCAGTAAACTAAAATATTTACAAATATGAAATAGTCTAACAATAATATTGCAGAATATGAACTGTTTCCTGAATGAGATGTGCGTGCGAAAAAAAATTAAGGAATGTGGATGCCTAGACTCAGTGAACCGTTCCAAAATTTGACCTGGTGACACATTTCAGCTGTGTGCAGTAGTATATCTACTATCTTGTTGGTAGTTTCAAGGTTTTATTATTTGGTATATAGTAAAT
>JAGDQP010063029.1:0-11783 GCA_022664845.1 Lepisma saccharinum
ATTTTCGAACTTTCATTGCTCAGTTATCCCATTCTGGTTTGTAGATCTTCTGCACTTGAAGTAAACAGGACTATATAATCAGCGAATCGAAGGTGATGAAGATATCCGGCATTAATTTTAATTCCCAGTTTCAATTCAACTTCATCCCAGTTTAAATTTTGGAACACTCTCTCCAGAACTGCAGAAAACTGCTTTGGAGAAATTGAATCTACTTCCATTACCCCTTTTCAAAGTTTATTTTCTCCCTCTCTTCATGTCGTCTAATGACAGATGTGACAAACGAGTAAATGTTTCGCCGTAACTTGATGTATGTACTTTCGATGCCTTAATATTCAAGTGATTTAAGTACTGCTGTCAAGGTGACTGGATCAAAATAGTATTCAAAATGTATGAATCCCAGACATAGTGAAATTTCATACTCATTAATCATTTCCATAACCTCATTCAATGTTTGTGTGTGGTCTACGATGCTAAATGCACGACGAAATCCTGCTTGCTTCCTTTCCTGCTGAAATTCAACTCTTGTTCAGTACGATTCAAAATAACTCTGTTGAACATTCTGTATAGAACTAGCTGTAAACCAATTAGTCTGAAGTTTTCGACGCGCTCTTTGTCTGCTTTCTTGTACATTAATATGATAATCAACATTATTCAATTATTGAGTAATTTTTTTCCTCCAGAATAATTTAACAAGTTCCTCTTTCATCTTTTCACATCCCATTTTAAACATTTCTGCTATTAATCCATCTTCTCCTGGCACTTTCCCATTCTTACTCTCTGGATGTACTTTATCTACTATTTATTTCATTACGTATGGAACTTATGCATCATTTTTTTCTGAATCTTCATTTCCTAGTTCTTCTTTGGAGTAGTACAATTATCAGTAGAAATTTTCAAATATGTTTTCTTATAATTTACTTCTTATTTCGCATTACGTTCCGGTTTGGTGTTTTAACTGCAAATATTATCTTTTTCACTACCATGAGCTCCTGTTTATTTTTCTTTAGGCTCTTGTTTTCCTCATTTGCAAGTTCCTACATTCTCTCTTAATTTCTTCCTTACGGTTTTATTTAGTTCTCTGTACTCAATTCGTTTAATGTAAGTTTCCTCTTCTTTCATTTATCTTTTCTTCTTCATCAACAGTTTAGTTTCTTCTGAGATTTCGCTCTTTCTTTTCGTTTTGATGCGTGCTATATATTTGGCTCTCTTACTTATTATCTCAGTCAGTATTTTGTTTGTGCTATTTATTTATTTTTCATCCACTAACTCTTCCAGAGCGCTGAATCAGTTGCTTTGTCTCATCTCTAATGTCTGGCTGTGAATATGTAAGATTAATATTTTTCTTTAGAGATTAAAATCTGTAACAGCTTATTTTATAGTTTGAAACATATTTGCTTTCTATTTCGACTAGATAGATACAAATACGCAGTAATTAATTTAACTTTCCTCATTTTGCACTTTAAGTGCCTCGGAGATTTCTAATAAAATTTAGTTGTTTGAAGGTAGGGATAGGGAGCATCCATGGGCAAGATGCGTGAGGGTTGGAAAGGGAAGGTTAAAACAGTAGGGGTGAGGTGGGGAAGGGGTAGGGGTGAGGTGGGGAACGGGTAGGGGTGAGGTGGGGTAGGCTGGGTGTGGGGGTCAGTACGCCCCATACGTATCGGATGTCAATGACCCCTAAACATTATGCACCCATCACCAATGGCCCCGAAGGTACAGACTTTTAGTCCTGCATGGTATTTTAACACTGACCGACTCTTCTATAAAATTCACTGCTTTGGGAACCAAGACTTAGCTCTATTTTCACTTGGTAGAAGATTGTCACCTCCAAGGTCACCGGATGCTCAAGTTCATAGACTCTCGGTGATGTAAAATAATAGAAGTCAACGTGGATGACTTCTCTCAAATGCCCATAAGATTAACATGGGGGATTTTAGATTATGAATAATTCCTAGAGAAAAAATCGGGCAAAGTCTACACTTTCAGGGAAAGTTCCTCTAGTAAAAAACTAAAAGGTTCACTACTTACATTAACTGTCCTCCTCTTTTTTCCCTCCGAAAAAACACACTTTTTTGGAGCTCACTCGGCACACGTCTACACTATATCAAAGCCGATACTCAAAGCCGGTGAAGGTACTATCCACCCGTTCACAGCTAGAAAGTGGTTTCACGTTTTCGGTCTGGCGACACCAGTCTCGATGACAAGCCCAAAGTGGACGCCCTGTGACGACGGATATGGATGCCTTCCTGAACGCTGTTGAAGGAAACCCAGGAACCAGTACCCATCAGCTGCCAGATGAGGTCCAGACATCACAAACCAGTGTCGTTCGTCATCTGCATCAACTTGGGTTTCGCTCCAGCCAGCGAGAATGGTTCCCCATGACTTGACTCAGGCTCAAGCTCAACAACGAATGGAACTGTGTGAAGAACTGCTTCGAAACCCAACTGACGACAGGTTTTGTCGGCGGGTCATCACAAATGATGAAAAGTGGATCTTAATTCGTTATCCTGACACCGGGAAACAATGGCTTCGACCAGGTACCGCACGCAGCCAGTGGTTCAAAGAGGGCGGTTTGAAGAGAAGACAAGGCTGTTTGTGTGGTGGAATTTCGAAGGTCCGGTGCACTGGGAGCTTGTTCCACATGGTCGTTCCGTAGATGGGATATTGTATGCTGAACATCTGCAACGGGTATACTACATTGTGCACCGTCCTTATCCAGCACTGGTGAACCAAAAGCGACTGCTTCTCCAATTTGACAACGCTCTATGCCACAGAACAAGAAGAGTCCGCCAGCACATTGCGGACATGGATGGCATGGACATTTTACGATACCCCTTTAAGTCCCAATCTTGCGCCATCTGATTTTCACCTGTTTCGTTCAATGGCACACTTCCTGCGGGGCAGACAATTCCATTCCGTGGATGATGTGACAACTAGCATTACTGAGTTCTTTGCTTCAAAGCCTGCAGCCTGGTATCGTCACGGTCTTGCGTCACTGGTGGAACGTTGGAGAAGGACCATACGTGTGATGGGATGTACTTCGCCGAATAGGCTTCTGTGGTATAGGTGGAGGCGGGTGCTGCACATTATCCATGAAAATGCTACGAACATATGCATCACCCTGGTATTATTTGAATGCGACGCTCTTCGGTTATGACACTAATGAAGCAGGTAAATGGACATATTATTACAGATTGTTGATTTCTTTGTAATACAAAAATATTTTTAAAGTCAAATGTTTATTAAAATAATAAGTTTAATATTGCTGGGCTCTCTTTAGGTGGCAGCACTTTATTATATGTAAAGTAAAATCCAGGAATTGATTGAATATCACTTGGGAGACTTAATTATTTGAACATTAAATTTATATTTAAAGACGTTAGCACAGTCTCTTACATATATTTTATTTTACCTAAGATGGTATAAAATTGTGTTAGAAGTATAAATAAGCCCAAGGGAAAAATCATTTCGTTCAAGTTTAAGTTTTAAAAAGGCTTTCGATAGTATAGCAGCAATGGATTAACAATATCAGGAGTATGATAGATTTGACGGGACAAGTTATGGGTGAAGTATACCCTTGCTCCTAAAATATATTACCTCTAAAGAATAATTTTCCGTTATATATGTAAAGCAAAGTAGTTAGTGATTGAACTTTACATAATATCATCTTAAGATTTAAAAACATATAGGGCATTTAAACTGAGCGCCTGGACCCCTAAAGGGCTAAATTTTTCGAGTAGTTTCGAGGGGTTCGAATAGTTATGATAAGCTGTGCATTGGTACGAAATGACATCATGTCAAATATGGTCAGTCTTGGCCGTTAAATCTTTTCCCCGATTTCAAACGAAAATTTTAGCGAGCTCCGAAGCTCGGCTAAATATTTTTTGATTCGGCTGTGTTTCGAAGAACAAGCGTAGCATTCTACAACTTTTGCACATCACTCAAACCCTTTTTCAACTATTTACATCCCAGTTAAATATTTTTAGACTTTTCAGTTTGAGGAAGGTACAAAGGTTGTTCAATGTATGTTATGCTTGTTCGCCAAAACTAACCCTGAGCATATAACATTTAGCCAATCCCCGGGGTCCGAGAACAATAATTACATTTTGAAAAGGGCCAAAAGCGGTCGATTTTATTACGAAATTTGAGCTTGATTAGCTTTCAAAAGTTGTAGAACTTTGTGTTATCTTTGTTCACCGAAACACAGTCGGATCAAAAATATTTAGCCGGGCCCCAGAGCCTGACATTTCTTTTTAAATCCTCAAAAACTCTTGAGGGCGAACAAGGGCCATATTTACATGGCTAAGTTCCGTACAACTTTTCATAACTACTGGAACCCCAACATATGGAAACAGCCACCGTATTTTTATTACTTGTATTGCAAAAAACAATTATTGCGTTAAGCGGTCCAGGAAACTGGTTAAATATTATTTGAGGACGTCCATATTTGGCATCGTTTTATTTGGTACCAATGCTCTACTTTTGATGACAACTTGAACCTCAATATCTGGGGAAAAAATTAGCCCACCCTAATGGCTGTGTACTTTTGGCAGCATTTCGTTCCTAACGTCCACAGGGTACAATGCTATTCACGGACGAGTGTGCTATCTCTCGGAATCTGCTTTCTCGATGCATTGTTTTTGGGCAAAGGAAAACCCTTATCTCTAAGACGAAGGGAAGGAAAACCGGTCACGCTTGTTGGTGTTGGTTGGGCTAAGTGAACCCATATTTCATTCCCTTCTTTTCCAAGGCTCCGTTGCTGGACAAAGCTTGAACAATAATTGGTGATATAACTGCAACAAGCGGCTATCATAGACACAGTTGTCTTGCAACACGACGGATCCCCTACATTTTTCTGTGCACGTGTAGAATTATCTGAACGAAACTTTTCCTGAACGATATGTTCAGTAGTAGGTTCGCCTGTTGCCAACAACTGACAATGTTCTCAGTGGACTAATCAGAGAAACTGTGTAACAGAATGTTATCACATATCGATTTCGTTATCAGAAGCTGTCTAAGATATATTCATGCACGTGACCCTATATATCCTCGGTAAACATTTCCCAGAACATGTTTTAGGATCTAACTGTGCTACGACAGCCTCGGTCTGCATACTGATGTTCTTTGAACCTAAAATATCTTATTTGTGTAAGTATATATCATTCTATCATACAATTTATTGTGCTAGAAACAAAAGAAGGTAGGCCCACCTTATGCATCGCTACGCTTCTAACTGGGTATCTTTCTCAACTATACAACGATTTTCTACAAACGACATGAGTGCTATTTAACGCAAATTACATAGGCTTTTGGATCATCCTGTAAGTAATTTTGTCTTTTAGCTTGGTCGTCGAAACTACGCCATACAACAGTCGAATTACGAGCTATAACAAGGTCAGAAGATTGTAGAAGGTGTGCTCATTTTATTGTTAAATGTTATCCACAGAATATATGTTCTGACAATTCACCCATAAACATCCTTCCTGAAGCCAAAATTTAAATAGAAACTGAGGGACTTGCAAAGAAAATTTCTACAATTCATTGATAATGTAAATTATAGGGAAAATAGTAATATACCAGGTTGTTCAGAAATAAATGGCTGAACTAAATAAGGCCAACATTTAACACTCTTCCTTTTTGTTAGGTACTGATGAAACCGTAAGTAATACTGGTAAAAGGTAGCTGCAATATTTGTGTGGTGAGGACACGGGCGTAGACTCTATTTCAGAACACGGACTGCTTACGTCTGTGAAGCTGGCCCAACCCACACAGAACTTTCTAAAATAAGCAACATACATCGTTTGTAATTCGTTATTAACCGTTAGTAACGAAAATTCAATCGTTAGTAACTCAATAATAACGAAGATAGTTCAAAAACAATTTGGGCCGCACCAACTGTCCAACACACATTTACTGATGCTCTTACGCAAGGAACCTCCATACACTCGTATTTTGAGAAAAAGTTAAAAAAATAAAGTTTGCGGTGTAAAACGAAATAAGAAGGAGGAAAAATTTCACTTCCTAGAGTAGCAGCATTGGAAGATATTGCGACATAGCTGATTGTAGCAGTTCGATAGAAAAGTTTGTTCGCTAGAACATAAAACCCTGTGATACAGAGTGTGGTTTAGGCATACTCTTATTATTGACCGGTGTACTGTAATGTTGTGAAATCCGTAAGTCCTTACAAACGATACTCATCCAAAATTAATCATAAGTTAACTTCTTGTTTCAGTCATGGCAGGGGAGTATCTAAAACCCATCCATATCACATTAATATTTAACCCTGTGCTTTCGCCTCTGCTGTATTAATTTCTTGTTAAATATTTTTAGGCAAACTTTTTGTGAGGTCTAAATATCTAATCTAGGCGAATCTGCTCCTGTGGTGAACACGAGCGATGGTGTATCTGTTTTTTTTTATTCTGTAATAATTTCTTCATGAAATTGTTGATTTGAATTGAAGTAGGAGTATCACTAACTCCCATTGCTTACATAAAATTTGCATCTTTTTATGTAATGAATTAACCGGCACTTCTTGTGATAATAAAATTGTATTTTCTGGAGTCAGTGTTCGCTTGTCAAAAGCTCCTTACAACGTATGACGATCGTAGGGGGAGTACGACACCGCCTGGAGTAGTGTCTACACCTCATAACTAAAGATCCTGAAATCTTGGAACATTTATCCCTTTTCAACAAGATATAAACTTTATCATGGAATAACCTGCTATTTTAATTTAATATTCACTTAAATGAGAATTACAAGATGCAAAAACAATTCTTGATGATTCTACTAGAATTTATAAATTTCAATTTTATGTTGAAAGAAATATTAGTAATACTAGAGAATCGGCACTTCTCTTGATTCTGGTTAAAAATATCACTAAAAAAACGATAATTTAATGATTATATTGTGCTTGGTGAATAACGAATAATGTTTAATGATATTCCCTGCGCGGAAATAAATTTCTTAATCAGAGATAGCCAGCCTAATATCTTCAGTGCTTATTGTAACAATAAGATATCAGTTTTCTGAGATATTGTTTGATTTCAGCATACTTCAGTATAAGATAACCTTTTTTTAAATATCTTATGACCGGCTTTTTTCCTGTATGATAACTATGCGTACGCGTTGCTCAATTCTCACTGATATTGATTCAGTTTGGCTTTCACTGTGTATACCAAGAAAACGTTCAGTATGTTATTTGCATATACCATTTAGGTTTTACAAATAATATGTAAGTTAATTGGGCTTTCCCTCCTCACCTTATGTTCAACGCTTCACTATACCAAAGCTTTATATCATTACAGAGTTAAACTCCCATACTATGTCCGTGCTCTATGTTCTTTCGTATACTTCACACAATTTTAACAAGACATAAAGTTTAGGTGACATGTATATCCTTAACCTGTTCCTTTCTTCCTTGTTTTTCAATATTACTAAAAAAATATAATCCAAATCTTCAATTGCATTTTACCCAAAACTAACTTTTTTGAGTTGTGAATGCATCATTGCCGGGGGGCGAATTTCGACATGATTAACTACTATCAAAATGTTCAACTATGGAACCACTGATAACTCGAAGTGCTACGTACTCAGCCCTTGTGGTCCAGGTGGTAACGTTGGTAGCTTTGGATCGACCATGGGTAGGCACGTAGGTTCGAATCTTACGTCCAACTATCTTTACTGAGGTTTTTCAGGGTTTCGCTCAGTTTCGCTTGGCAAATGCCGGAAATTTTACCTTAAAATGAACATAGCCGATACCTTCTTTCTCTACATAACCCATCAAGGCCTTAGCTAAATATATCAAAAGGCTTTAAACAAATTCAAATTCATAGTGCTACGCTTGAATTGCTGCAAGTACAATCACGGAAAATTGTATTCCGAAAACACTGTATTTAGTTTCTTTATTTAACTTATATGTATAGCTATATAGATACCTATGGCCTGAGCCTCTCACTTGTAGTTTCTCAGACGTCAATCAAGGCTAATGTCATAGCTGAAAGGCAAAGATAAGCATCTCGATGTGCGTGATAAAACTTATTCAAATACCTAAAATAAAGCGCAGGCACTTATACGTCAGGGTTGAAGAACTGTTTTACTTATATGGGATTTAATGTCGTATCTGTTGTAGACTAAGAGTAGAAAAGTCGAGAGTCAACCATATTTCCATGTAAATGTAAATAGCATACTTGTTTTATGTTACTCCATGCTTTGACCCTTATGTCATTCGGAGGTCATAATTCGAAACTAATAGTTATGCATTATTCTAACGCATACTACGTTTATTATTGTTAATAGTAGTATTAATAATAGTAACAATTTATTATTATTATTATTATTATTATTATTATTATTATTATTATTATTATTATTATTATTATTATGTATTTGGTTGTTTGTATTCAATAAGTTGTTTTGTTTTATTTCTAAATAATCGACTAATATTTCTAGACACGAAAACTACACATATCAAAAAGCAGAGATGAGAGTCAAGTAAAGGCGCAACATTTAAGGATGTTTAAAAAATGAACTTACCCAAATATTTTATTTATTGTATGCTGTACACAAATATAATCTACGGAAATGAACTCTTCCATAGTATTTAAAGACTACTCTGAAAGAAGAAGGGACCTGCATTTTTAAAGGAGGAGTTTACACGTTTAACAGGCAGAATATTATGACACCTAACAGCTGAAAAGTTCTCATCCAAAAGCACAAATAATCCATAAGTTATAGCATTATTTAGAAAATAAAATACTTATAAGCAAATGCGTTTTACGAGAAATTGCACTTTATCCTTCTTCGCCTTCATTCTTTCATTAACTTTTACTTGCTATATGATGCAACTGTACATTCAATTTTTAAGAGTTTTAATTTAATTCAAATAATTGTGATCTAACCCTTTGCAAGATATCTGAAATGTATGCCACTACAATATAAATATTAGAGATGAAAATGCAAAATAATATTTCCCACTCTTCATAATATTTAACGATAATCATGGCGGGATAATACCCATGGATATATTATCAGATTTATTATACCCCTCGCTTCTATTGCGAAAGCAATACTAATCTTTATGAAATATGCATGTTTCAAAATAAGTTTGCTTTCTTAAGTATAATGAATCTCTATATATTTAAGTAGCTATAAAAATCCCTATTTAAATATATTTCAAATAATAGCTACATGTTTAAATAGGTATACATTTAAGTTTTTATTGATGTTTAAGTTCTAAATATTCCTTTACATGGAGTTTTGATTCTGTTAACTACAGTATATTATACTCCTATTAAGTATACTTGAAAATAGATATTAATTTAATGCAACGTAAGTCTTACCTATGTAACAACTGGCACGCAAACGTCCTCTGTATATTGTTTAAAATAACAAAATCAGATATCAAATTAACAGTATCTATAAAAGACACTTATATTTAACACATTTCACAAGAGAGAGAGAAAACTGTTTATTTTAGCCTTACAAATTGTCACGAACATAGGAATATTTTATGCACATCCTCGGCTCTGTACTCACATTCAGGTAGTTCTGGGTTCAAAATATGTAGTGGTCCTCTTAACAGTATTTGCTAAGAGTCAGCTGTAAAATTGCAAGCTCATTACGGTTGTTTGACAACATTTAAAAAGAAACTAAACACAACACGACAGGAAATGTTTTCAGGATGTAATGAAATAAATATACTGGCAACACAGAAGTTTTCTTTCAAACAAATTAAAAATGAAACTAAACTCTAGAGCTAATTACCATATTAATTTTAGAGAATTAAATTTTGAATCAATACAAATGCCTCTAACAAAGATTTGATCTTGTTAAATGGCATCCTGAGAAATGGGATGATATGATGATAATATGTATTTCTACACATTTTTCTCTCAAACAAATTGTTCGTTTTAAGATAAAATATATTCTAATGTATTACTTTTTCTTTCCCTGTATCCCGAGGTTAAGCTGTATTTGGAATACCCGCAAAACACTTCATCTGCAATGCTGAAACGAATAATCATTAGTGCATTTGCCACCCACGCTAGTCATTTCTCTACACCCAGTCATTGCCACCCAGCAGCTGTAAGTACGTGAGCGGGCAACATGGAAGATGATCAGCAAGGACAGCGCTGGCCAACGTGGTTTCTGTGGAAAGAGGGTGTACAGACTGCGGAAATTCTCAGGCGATTGGTGGCAGTGTGTGTAGAGTGCGCACCGTATACAAAACCGTATACAATTGGGTGGACGGCTGGAAAACTGGCAGCACATCAAAGGATAAAGGAACTAGTTCTGGAAGGAAAGTGACTGTAACAACACCAGTGAACAGCTCGAGTGGAGCGGCTTATTCAGGACAACAGGTGCATCACGTCCACGGAACTGGAGGCGGCCCCAGGGTATGCCAGAAGCACTCTGTACCGCATAGTGCACGAGCACCTTAAGATGGGGAAGGTGTCTCAAAGGTGGGTTCCCAAATCCCTGAATGATGCATAAAGACAAACGTGCAAAGACGTGAGCAGTGATCTTCTGCAACGTTACAGCTAGGATCCAGAAGGCTTCATATCCAAACTCGTTACTGGCGACCAGACTTGGCTTCACTACCATTAGCCAGAGACCAAAGCCCAATTAATATAGTGGAAGCATCAAGGCAGCCCCACGCCAAAGAATTTCCGTACACAGCCCTCCGTAGGCAAAGGCACGGCAACAGTCTTCTGGGACAAGGATGGAATCATACTCACTGACTGGCTGGAACCCGGGACCACCATTAATAGCGAGTCATACGTGACAACGCTTCGGAGTTTGCGCCGTGCAATTCAGAGGAAAAGATCAGGAAAATGGGCGAAAGTGTGCTCCTGCAACACGACAATGCTCGTCCCAACACCAGTCGGGCAACAACATCTGCCATTAATGAGCTAGGGTTCCAGGTGCTGCCACTCCCACCTTATTTTCCTGACTTGACCCCTTCTGATTATCACCTCTTGAGGCCATTGAAGAAACCGCTGCGTGGATATGACTTCGCCGACTTCCAAAAACTTCAAGACTCTGTTCGGACGTGGGTGCGACAGACTACGAAAAAGTGGTTCGCAGAGGGCATAGAGAAGTTGCCACATCGGTGGCGCAAGTGTGTAGTTCTTAATGGAGACTATGTTGAGAAAGTGGATGTATCTGACGAGGCATAAAGTTTCTTATAAGTGTAAAAAAATAGAGTGTAAATGAATATAGAATGCCCCTCGTAATAATGCTATTTACTAGCGCCGTGCTAATAATAGTTAGAGCTCGAGATAAAGCATCAATGTAAGGCCGTTAAATTATTATTGCAAGACTAGACTTTGGGGTTAACTTCAAACAAAGTTCCCAGACAGCACAGTACATGTTCAGCACGGGTGCTGCACGTGTGCAAATACAC
Organism: Lepisma saccharinum; assembly: GCA_022664845.1. NCBI lineage: Eukaryota > Metazoa > Arthropoda > Insecta > Zygentoma > Lepismatidae > Lepisma > Lepisma saccharinum. The sequence continues at coordinate 11,406 of JAGDQP010063029.1, forward strand.
GGATACACGTGTGCTGCACGGGTACAAATGCACGGCTGTACGTGTGGCGTACGAACGGATACCCGTAGAAATCCAGGGATGAAACCCGGCTGAAATGCATATGCAAAATCCGTGCACACGAACGGATACCCGTACAAGTGCACGGATGAAACCCGGCTGAAATACATGTGCAAAACCCGTGCACATAAACGGATACGCGTGCAAATGCACGGATGAAACCCGGTTGAAATGCATGTGCAAAATCCGTGCACACGAACCGATACCCGTACAAAAGCTCCGATGAAACCCGGCTGAAATACGGGTGCAAATCCCGTGCACACGAACGAATACCCATGCAAATGCACGGATGAAACCCTGATTTTAAATGCACATCCACCC
>JAGDQP010063030.1:0-11782 GCA_022664845.1 Lepisma saccharinum
CTTAAGCTACGTACTGATGGTATTCTACTTTTGACTATAGCAAGAAAAAAGTTCAGAACAGAATCAATATGAGATAGATTAGAAATATTAGCCATGTTCAAAACTGGAGAACAATATTTAATTTTAGGGGAGATTAAGTTTTTTTAGAACATACCCAATGAATGGAGGTCCTTAATTTCAGTAAATCTGTAGAGAAGACCAAGTAAGCGCATAGAACTGTTAGTTACAGAAGTCACGTGATCGGCAAACATAAGTTTTTCGTCAAATACCACTTTTGAGAAGAAACTTTAGCGATAGGATTATCTTCAATGATATAGGCAGATGTGATTTGATTCTTCTTTAAAGAAATAGTAAGAAAAGAAGATTTTGAGGTATTTATTTTCAAGTTCCACACATCACACCAGTCCAAGAGTTTAGAGATGGAATTTTGGAGATCAGCAACATCCTGCAATGATCTGATTTCACGAAACAATTTACAGTTGTCAGCAAACTATCTTAGAACTGGAGATGTGATATCTAAATTTTACTTCCATATTCCCTTGCCAACCTCCTTCATTGTACCACGCCTAGGCTAAGTATACTGCATAGATCCTTATTCCATAGACTAGTAGTTATGTACAATAATTTTGATTCAAATATTGAGATTTTCGGATCTGAAAACACTTTCCATCGAACGCTAAATACCAATATCTGAGTTATTCTTTTTGTGTATTATAATCGTCATGTTGTTGATATCAATTGCTGTGTTATGTGTGTTTAAAATTTAATTTCATGCTATTTAGATTGTAGTGATGTTATTTAGTTTGTAGTAATTTTATTAGTTTGTTACAATGTTATTTTGTTTCTGTCTAAAATGGCAACTCCAGCTGTATCTGAAACTTAATAATAAATAAATGAAAAGAAGAATTTTGGTTTTAGATGACTAGAGATAAGATGCGAGATCGTCCATATATAGAAGAAAAAGGAGGGGACCCAAAACACTACCTTGAGGTACACCAGAGAGAACGGGAACAAAATTAGATGATCCAGAAAGAACAACAGGTTGTTCGCGGTCAGTGTGATAGTCTCGCAATAATGAGAGGAAGTTTCCATGGATATTAAATCGGTGAGTTAATTTATAAAGAAGAAGGAAGATTACATTCAATTGTATCGTAAGCCTTACTAAGATCTAGATAGATGACATCAATCTTTGCGTTATTGGACAGGGATTGGATAGCATCAGAGAGTAGCAAGGACAGGTTGATTCTAGATTTAAATCAAGCTTATCTACAACTCGAATTGGATGAAGCCTCGCAAAAGTTATTAGTTGTAAATACTCCCTGGGATTATATAAATATACCCGATTGCCATTTGGATTGTGTGCATCTCTATTTATCTTTCAAAGATTTACTGAATGATTTACCATTTACTCAAACTTTCCTAGATGATGTAATTATTAGTGGTAGAGATGTAGAAGAATGCTAATCTAATAGTAAAATGGTGTTAGAAAGATTTAGAAAACAAAATATAAAGTTATGTTATTTAAGTGCCAATTTTTTGCTTCAGTCGAATACTTCGGTCATAAAACATCGAGCAATTGAATCATTCCCTTGAAAAAAACACTAGCAAGCAATTTTAGATTGTCCACCACCAATTAATATTTCACAATTAAGATCGTTTTGGGGAATGGTAATGTATTTTCAAAAACACTTTCCACACATCTCTAAACATTTACATATTTTACTAGATTTACTAAAACATGTTAAGTGGGAATGGAAAGAAAAACATTCTAAAAATTTGAAGAGATTAAAGAGATTATTGTTAAAACCAATAGGATTCGTATTTTCGATCCAACTAAACCAGTATTTATGATTACGTATGCCAGTCCGTGTGGTGTTAGTGTTCAGTTATGTAACAAGGCAGACGGTGGAAGTTTAATTACTCTAGCTTGTGCTTCTGCAAAATTAACATCTGATGATCAAAATTATCCTCATTTTAAGAAGGAAGCATTGGTATTAATTTTTGGTATACGAAAGTTTCATAATTATGTTTATGGAAGACCTTTCACTATTTTAACGGATTCCAACCAAGTAACTTTGTTTTTTGGTAAAAATAAAGCCATCCTATCGTCAGAACATTCACCCCTTGTTCGATGGTCCTTGTTCCTATTAAGCTACAATTATAACATAGTTTATAATAAGTAGGTTCAAGTTGCTGACTGCTTGTCAAGATTACCCTCTGAACTTTGAACCGGAGATGCAGATATATCGCAATTATATACACTTAATGTTAGGTATGATGCTCCACAAATAGAAAATATAAGGAAAGCAGTACAATTAGATCAAGTTCTCAAACAAATGTATGATTGGACGAACAGGGTTGGCCAGTTAATTTAAGAAAAGAAAACCAACATACAGAAATTCAAAAATATTTCAACAGACGGGCTCAGATAAATCTCCATAATGAATGTTTGTTTATGGGTACTAAACCGATTGCTTCTCCTTCGATGCATCAAGAGTTGCTAAACAAATGTCCCGAATATCATATAAGCATTTCAAGATTGAAACAAATTTTGCATGTGTATTACTGGTGGCCAGACATGAATTCCCAGTTGGAAACTTCTTTTTAAAATTGTTACAACAATTGTCAACTAATGCAAAGAATAACTCGCCCAATAATGCGCTGTTCATGGGTTAAGCCGACTAAAACATTTGAAAGAGTGTACATTGATTTTTTCGACTTCGGTGGACACAAATTTTTATTATTAGCAACATATTCTTATTCCAAATGGGTTCAAATGTTTATGGTAAATGGCACTACAGCAATCGAAACAATATATAAACTTAATACCATATTTAATGTTATGGGAACTCCAAATGTGCTAGTAGCTCACAATGGTCCACCATTCTCCAGTGACGCATTCCATAAGTGGTGTAATGAAGTGGGTATACGGTTAATACATTCACCATCTTCCCATCCCCAAAGAAACGATATGTCGGAGCGAACCGCACAAGATGTTAAAAATCTTTTATAACGCAAACAGTTTAATGTTCCTTTTCTGAGATGAATGACCAAATTCAGTCAGATATTCGTTTCGCAAAGTCACCGCTTCTTCGGGGCAAATGTCCTGCAGAGTTAATATTTGCATACGTTCCAAGGTGCAAATTTAATCGTTTGTTGACTACTCATTACTCACTACTTCCAAAAGTAAATGAAGCAGTTTTGGTAAGGAGTTAGCCAGATAAATACCAAAAGTTTATTCGAGCTAAGGTGATGAGTCTCATAGGACACAGAATAGTAGAAGTAAGGATAGATGGCACGTCTAGACGAGTACATATTCATCAAGTAAAAAGACTTAAATCCAATGGGCAAAATATGGATAGTGATAATGGGACTACGGATGATTGGTGGAACTTACACAATCAAAATAATTTTAGAGTTGAGGGTCAAAAGGTTCAAACACAAGTAAGGCGATCATCTCGTAATCGAAGACCTCCAAGACATTTGGATATAGAAGGTTATTAATTGGACTCTATACAGCAAATTTTTGGAGAGGAGGAGTGAGGTGATAGAATGGAATCTTGGTAATTTGAAATAATCTTCTAAATATTATGAATTCTAAGTCTAACGTGTATTGAGATTACACAGTCTACATATTTTGCACTCTATGCCTTAACGTCAGAGCCAATTATCTAATGAGTTTTGAAGACACTACTTGATTGTTGGTGATATTGATTCGTGAAATTAAAAAACTGTTATCAACTGTTGATGGTTTATACTTGTATTTTGGACAGAATGAAAAACTAGAAGACTTTAGTGAACAGTTATGTTTTATTTGAAGGTGATACTTAGGATGTATTACAATTGGTGTTGGAAACAGAACTTTGAAATACTAATTGAATACATCTCTTATGAACACTCGTGCAAGATACATTTCAGCTTGTGAAAAGATAAAATAATAATTTTATTTCTATGATTTACTGGAATCTTCAGGCTTGGACTAATGTTGCAGCATGAGCAACAATGTAAATAGAGTTTTGTCTTTTTATTGCAGCAAATATTTTCCACATTTGTAGAAACAGTGAACTAAATTGTGACTACCATAATGATCCATATTTATGTTTTTCTTATGCTCGTGCATGCTATTGTTGAGTACTCGCACTCTTTTTTAGATCTAACGTAAAGTTACTTAACCGAAACTAACCTAATAGCTATTGATTGTGGAAAACCTTGTGGAATGCACTGTTTAACTGTTGAATTTTGCTAGTAACATATGGAAAGCCTAGATCTCGTTACCAGGTAATATTGAAGAGCTACATGTGCATATAAATTGTATTTTTATCTATTTTGATTTTATGCTAATACGGTTGAATTTTGTTTTTCTGCTGTGGTATTAAAGTTTGATGGTACGCTTCTACTCAGTACTTTATTATTTGATTTATTTAACGACATGTTTACTTATTAGATTGACCACCCCGGATGCTAGTAAGCATCTTATTAATAACCAGTCTATCACAAAATACTTGTTTGTTATTCAACAGAGGCTGTGTATACGAGGCAATACACAAGGACAAATCTAAAATTTCGTAGCTTTAACTTAACATAATAGGTAGTGACTTTTCACCCGTTTCTCATTTCTAACGTACGGCTGTTTTAAATAAATTATAAAAAGACAACAAGAGATAGTCACCACTCGGCACTACCAGCGATTACAAATTTTCAGACACGACTGATTCTTTTTCTGCGTATACAACGTGTGTAAGACGCAGAAATTACGCCAGGGGCATAAAACATATCTGTTATAGAAATATAGGTCAAACATCAGGTGACTAATAAAGTTAACAAACAATATATGATTCATTGCAATATAGACCTTAAGAACATTTCTAATACGATTTAAATATCTTAAGATTGAAACATAAAGGAGCTGTGAACATTACCAAATATGGTGAGAAACGTTTAATAAAATCGACACTCCTGAAGTTTGGAGGGTGAACTTTACTCGCTACAGGTGACGAGGTTTTGAAACAAAGAGAATTGATTTTCTAGAAGGTTTGGTTCTACGAATAAACGAAATGGGACGAAATTTGCTTCCTTTCTTTTCTTACCAAAAGGTTAGAAAGATTAATATTCGCTATCCCCAAAATGACATGCACTTATGACAATTAACATACGAAATATTAATTGAAAGAAAGATTTACGCAAGAAAGGATTTAAAAATTTCAGGGATTCATCTACATAATAAATTGTTATACAGATTACATTTCAAGTAATTCTTTTTCAAAGGCCGTACAAATACTTTACATCTAGAAGGATGCATGAACCCCTACCATCCTATTGCTGTTGATTAAGGAATCTTGTTGATTCGCGAAGCTGGCAGAAATGGTTTTGAATCCTGACTAGTTACCTAATCCTGTCCGTTTCCCAATTCGCATAAGAGAAAAGCCGGGATAGTCAGAGCCTTATATTTCTTTATATTTCAATACTGGCCTAGGGACATTAGTTGTAATTGCTGAGATTATCAGAAACTTGATAATTTATGAAGTTGTTATGGTGAACAATATTTCAAGCAGAAAGTCAATTTAAGCATTGTTTATATTTGTTGTTATTGGCTAAAAAGAAAGTATGATTCTTTTATTATCATTCATGGGTAGCAACTTGTTAATAGAGATATAATGCGTTGTAAATAACGTGATTAAGTATAGAGTAATAAATTCTGAGGAAATGTCAGAATTATAATATTCTAGTGTAGAGGAATATTAATTATGTTCTTATATGTATGTTCGCTTATTTGTGAAAGATTTTTCTGACTATCATCATGGATTGTAACCAAGAAGTTCTACTGAAAACAAAGTAGAAATTCATTTTGGAGATTGTGGGCATAACTACTGTGCTAATGCCCTACGATATAACGAGTTATATCCTGAGCAACCTAATGTAAGCCATCAGTATGTATGTCACCTTGTGAATAAATCTCGTGAAACCTAAAGCGTGAAGAGCCGAGGATGCTCAGAATGACCAAAGATAGACGAGAAAAGTGTGACAGAAGTTATTGGACACGTTAATGCGAACAGTAGTATATCACTAATACAAATGAAGTCAGAAAGTAATATTCTGCTCCGTTCAATTCATAAAGTCTTGAAAACATACAACGCCTACCATTACAAAATGCATTTTGTGCAAGAATTAGCCGATGATGATTTTGACAGAAGACTTGAGTTTTGTTAAATTATGGTGCAAAAAATTAGAATTTCTTGAAGCAGACATGTTTCACTAGCGGAGGCTCGTTTCCCCTGGATAGTTGTATTAATAAACACAATGTTCGGTTTTGGGAAGATTCCATTTCCCATATTCCTAAGAAAGGGCACAGTAAAAAAAAATGTGAACGTGTGGGAGGGAAATTTAGGCAACCAAATAATAGAGCCTTTCTTTATTGATGATAATTTAACAGGTAATAAATACTTGTAGCTTTTCACAAGAAACATGACCATTGACAAGTTTGTGTAGATATATAGGGTCTGAAATTTTGTTTCTTACCTGTGGTGGTTTGATATTGAGACATTTTAGTATATCATTTTTTGGAAGTGTACGGAGATGAGTACTCTGTAAGATACGATAGCAAGAAAAAAATATTACGGAATTTTATGTATTTAAATGAGTAGGGCAGGCCATTGACCAAATAGGAGAACAGTATTCAATAGTGGGAGCAACGTATTATTTATAAAACAAACTTAAGGAATGAGGATTTTTAATGTCAGTCAAGTGGTAAAGGAGACCCAGTTTTCTCATAGCAGTACGAGATATCATATTGATGTGTTCAGAAAAAGTAAGTTTACTATCAATTAAAGCGCCACGATCTCTGATAGAGGGAACTGAGTTTATGTTACTATTTCCAATTTTGTAGGCATTGTTGATAGGTTCCTTTTTTTAGCGAAAGCGTAAGAGAAGCACCTTTTTCAAGGTTTAGGTTCAGTTTCCAAGACGCACACCAGTTGAGGAGCTAGAAGCATCATTTTGAAGAGTAAGAACATCCTTTTCAGAACGAATTTACCTGCAGAGCTTGCAATCATCAGCGAATACGAGAATATTGGTCAGGCTATTTGCAAACAAAAAAAGAAGACAAATCATCTATGTATAATAGGAACAGTAGTGGGCCCAGGACACTGCCTTGAGGGCCACCAGAGGATAAGATAATAAAGTCAGAAATGGAGCGTGTGAGTGTGATTCGTTGTGACCTATTACTGAGATAGTTTATAAGGAGAAAAAGTAACCTACCATATATACTGAATCTTGAACTTAGTTTTTGTATAAGATCATGAGGAAGGGAATCGAAAGCCGTAGACAGATCCAAGTACAATATATCAAGCTCAGAATTTTCCGATATGCTATTTATAGCATCAGTCAGAAGAACAGATAAATTTGTGAGACAAGGTTTCCCTGGTAGGAAACCGTGTTGTGAGGAGTTTAGAAACGGAGCTACAAATTTAGATATTCTGTTTTTAATGATTTTTCACATATAATTGAGAGAGGAAATACCAGAGAAATAGGTCGATAGCAGGACACATCATGTTTGCCTTGTCCAGGCGTATGAACTGGAGTGATATTAGCTTTTTCCCAGCTATCTGGAAACACGCCGTCTTTGAAACGTCTGTTCAATAATACAGGAAGGGGTTAAGAAAGAGAGCTGGCACACTGCGCAAAAAGTTTGTATAGGTTATGTGGGCCAAGGGCACGATTTTGAGATAAAGACGAAAGCAGAGAGAACACTTCACTTGGAGTGGTACTGATAGAAGTCAATGACTCAGAGGAGAATGGTGGGAGGGGTGGAGGGAGTGGAGGATGTAACAAAACTACTGTCGAAGAACTGAAATACCTTGGCCCTGTCTTTTTTACTTACATTTGCATTATTAAAGGTCAGCTCAGTTGGTATGCGTGAACTATTTCTACGGTTGTTTATTAGAGACCAAAAACGCTTTGGATTGTTATTTGTATGAAGAGTGATTTGTCGGTATACTATTCATATTTTTGTTTCATGAAATACTTACTACGTCTTCTGATGTCTGAAAAGTTTTTATATGTTTTCATTTTCATAATATTCATTTATTTTCTCTTTTTCTCGTTATTTATTAAGTTCTTATACACTCAGAAAAATCACTGATATGACGTTGAGTTGTGATGATGTAATTTTTGGATAATAATTTAACAATTCAACTTGAAAATTAATTTTATACCGTTTGATGGGTTACATCCACATTGAATACTGTTTCAAAAGAGTTGTTTTCTTCTTCATTTGTACTTGAAATTTTGCTTTGAAATATTGTGGTGAATTCCGCTATTGAATTTCTTCACAATAAAATATTTTTTACAACCCACGAGTAAAGTCTCCTTTGCTATATAGTTAGTTCACAAAATATTAACTTAAGGTTTTACTTATTGAATAACTGTGTCTAGCCCAATTTTTTGTTTTTCTCCTTTAGCCAAGTTCCTTCGTTTTGGTACTTCATTTCCAGCTTTTCTCTTGCATGATCTTAGAGTCGACGTCAAGTGTCCAAGTTGTTCAAACAGTGTTTATTTGGAAAGCAAGATTGTATAATTTCTTCGATTTTTAGATATATTTTATTATTTTGTTAGCCCTGGCGAACACTCGCAATGTTGCATGGGGGCCGATAGTAAGAAATCTGTATTTATGGTTTCCCCATGCACCTAAATCTAGAATGGAGACGTTTCAGATAGGCGGCTTTCTACTTTTGTTTCATTTCGTGTCTATGAGCAACCATTCACGAATTTGAGATGTTTCCAATATCATATTGTTTTAGTTATGCAAACAAGCTGTTTAATTTCTGAGAAAGGTACCTCAGGATGCAGTCTTGAGTAGTCTTACATGTATATGTGGTATTTCATGCAACTGACCCAATATCCGATAGTACTGAGCCAGCTTCTCCATATTCAACTAGAATTGCTAATTCAGTACTAGCCGTTGTTTAAAGCTAATTACGCTGAAGAAAATAAAGGAGGTTTTCCTTAACACAAGCATGAAGGCTTCCAATCACTACCCGCCAACCTCGAAGATAATAAAGTATCATAACAACATTGATGAACAATTAAATCCGATAGATTAACACTTACCTACCACAAGCTTTACGGTTTCTTCTGCCTGACTAAACTATCAATGTACAACGCTTTTTTTCGTATTTTGATCTCCGTCTCCCTTACTATTTTATATGAGGAGAATTGAGCGAAATCAATGTTTGAAAATATCTATTTTCTGCAAACTCTCAAACAAAAACCCCTTATCCATTTGAAATTTTAAGTAACCCCGCCTACCATCTTGAATACCGAACTACTTTACCAGATTCCTGAAAATGATGGATCCTAATGGTAGCTCCTAAAAATAACGAATGATGTTGGTTTTAGCCAGTATTGTTGGGCGGGAACGCATCGGAACAACGAAGTTCAGACATAACTAAAACCTAGCCTTGATAGTACCGACATAACATCATTAAGGTAAAAGGGCAATAATCTCAAAAGTGCTTTTAATTTGACAATAGATTTAATCTGAACTATTAACAGAATCATCATCTTGTGTTCTTGTCACGACAATTTACATTAACGGCATTTGGGTTGCTGAGTCGGTATATCGATATTTCGCTATTTTCGGTGTTATCGGTATTTCGATATTACGGTATCATCGGTATTTCGATATTTCTGTATTTTCGGTTCGGTATATCGGTATTTTCGGTAATTCGGTATATCGATATTTCGGTATGGGTGATACCGAAGTTTCGGTATTCCAAAATACCGCTACCGATTTCGGAATATCGATATTTTTGACAGCCCTAATATGTATATCATCATCATCACATTCAGCCGTTTTCTATCCACTGGTGGATGAAGGCCTCCCCTTTTTCTTTCCACATATCTCGGTCTGCTGCTATCCTCATCCATGTAGCTCCTGAAAAACGCTTGATTTCATCTACTCATCTTACATTTGGACGTCGTCTCGGTAGTTTCATTTCTCTAGGGGATATATATATATATATAGCGAATCACAAAAGTATACGTACTACACCTCGTGAAATGTTAAAAGGCGTGTTGTTAGCAACATGGCGCCTTAGCAATAGTCCCGCTCCAGTCCACTTCTACCATGTGAAAACGCAATTGTGAAAAGTAACAGCTTTTGTCTTGTGTATGTGACTCAATAAAATCATGGGGAGCGGATAAATAATTTAATTAAACGAATAGTAAATTAGTACAATTATATAGTTTGTATCCCATGAGTGTAAATCAATGAAGGTGTACTTGTCACCATAATGCATGATTCCGAGTTTTTTGTATTCAACAATCAATATGCCAACTGAATTGTTAGTAATTTAATGCTTTGTGCAACTTTAATTATTATGTTCTGAATACTTCAGTCATGGGTTCAAACTCTGTAATTATCCTATTTACAATTGATTAAAAATCTTAAGAAAGTATTCTTTTAATTAATTTATAGACACCGCACGATTCTTAAAAAATTACATGTAAGAAAATATTTTTTTATTTTACCAGTACACTATAAAACAGTTTCACTAAAACATTTTTATATGTATATACATCGATTACTTTTAGAGTGCATGTGTGTTTGCAACCAATTTGCTACTTTTTCTTATTAATGAAATATTAACACATCAAGTGTATGAAATGATGTAGCTCTGGTGTCGTTGAGTGAGTCTTAAAATTTAAAAGCGTGATTTTTGTACTCAGGGGAAAGTTATTTCAAATTATGTATTTTGATCATTATTACGTATATTCTCAGTTTCAAACTATAGGATTTGTGGAAGCGAGTTACAATTAGGAAACATTATTTCTTATACGTTAAACATAGAGGAAATGAATTTTTTGTACATATATCTTGAAGGTGTGGGTCCTAAACCTTAAGGGAGTGAATTTTTTACACACTAGAGGATATGGATTGAGTGGGGTTGAAGGGTAATTTAAAAAAAAAATACATTGTCATTGGAACTGCAAAATTGCAAGTCGATTGGAATACCGGAAGTGGGCTAAAATTGAGTCACAAGATTTGAAACAAACAGACAGAAGAGTAAAGTTATATAAAGTCGTTAAATATATGAGGGTGAGTTCTGTAATATTTTATAATGCAATCAGAACTGCGCACGCCTGCAAAATTTCAAGTTGATTGGAGTAGTGGAAGTAAGCTAAAATTGAGCTGCAAGATTTGAAACTAAGGTATTATACACAGGTCAAGTTATTAAAAATCTTTAAATGAGTAAGTATTGAGTTTTGTCAATTTGTTAACATCATAAGAACTTCGTACGCCTGTAAAGTTTCAAGTCGATTGGAGTAATGAAAGTGGGCTAAAACTGAGTAGTAAAATTTGAAACAAAGATACAGAAGAGCGAAGTTATATAAAATTGTTATATAAGTGGAGTTCGGTCAAACGTTATAATGTAATCAGCACTACGTACTCCAGCGAAGTTTCATGTCAAATTTGAGTAGTAGAAGCGGATTTAAACTGAAGAGGGTGATTTTTTTTACCGACTAGAGGATGTGGATAACTGTGGGAGATGTGCTTTCAAAACTTTCGCATTGTCATCTGAACTACGTAAGCCTACAAAGTTTTAAGTCGATTGGAGTAGTGGAAGTGAGCTAGAATGAGTGACAAAATATGAAACAAATAGACAGTAGAGTGAAGTTATATAAAATTGTTAGATGAAGGTTGTTTGGTCAAATGTTGTAATTCAATCAGAAATAGGTACGCGTGCAAATATTTAAGTCGATTGGAAAAGTAGAAACAGGTTAA
>JAGDQP010063032.1:0-11782 GCA_022664845.1 Lepisma saccharinum
ATGATAGTTCGTTCATGTTCAGAATATAAATTTAGACAAAAAAGAGTATTGGGACTGAATTTGACAAAGTTTTGGAGCATTATTAAAGTATCCTGTCTGAGAAAAATATGCCTAAGGGCCACAAGAAGACAGGATCTTTCTCTCGTGTACAAGGGTGCTAAAGATTTGGAGGTTCCATTCGTAATATAAATAGAGAAATTAGTTAAAATGGTAATTTAACCTCGACCTGAGATTAGACTTCAACCTCGACTTCGCCGTCGGACTTGAACCTCGACCTCGAACCTTGCAGTTTAACATGACGTTCCTATCTGTTTTATATGTATATATAAATTGTTCCAAAGGTATGCAGAATGCATTGTAATTAAATATGAAACTTATTTTCTTTGAATATAAAATAATAAATTGCGAAATTGCGCCATTACGAAATTACGAGTAGCGCTCCTGAATCCTGTTTCTCCGCTCCTCACTAGTTACGTCGCTGCTGTAGCTCAGCCTGTTTATGTTGGAAATAAATAAATTCATTTTCCGCCGAAAAAAACACTTCATAATTAAAATCATTTAAATAAAAATATTATATTTTTCAATTACTTACTGAAGTATAAACGTCTCATTGCATCTCTTCCATGAAAGCAGCCCCGGATCTGTTGTGTATAGTGTTTTAAAGGAAAAAAACCGGAAGTTTTGAAAAAAAAACAGGGAAAATTGTTTTTTCCACGAAGTAAAAAAACCGTGGTTTTATTGACGAAATTGTTTTTTTTTTTTTTGCCTTTTCATCTCCAATATCCACTACTTAACACACCTAATGCATTCAATCGAATGATCTTATGTTAAAAAATGTACAAAACACTGCAATTTACATTAGAAATGCAATATATGTCATTAGCACCTTTGTACATGAGAGAAACGTTCTGTTCCCTTCTGGCCCTTAGGCATCTTTGTCTCAGACCCAGAAAACATACATTTTGCTTCAAAATTTGTCAGACGCGGTCCCATCGTGTATTTCTTTCTATATGTATGTTTTGAACATCAACTAACCTTTTAACTATTTCATTGATCATAAAATGTTGTCAGGGACCCCGTAAAAGTAAAAAAAAGAACGTTCTTTTCCTAAGTAACACGATAAATAGAATAAAAACAAACGTTTTTTCTTCGGCGACCAATTTTTTCCGTTTTTTTAAAAACACTACGTCTGTCGCATCTTATGGACCAAGTTTTTAATACCTCTTTAATACAATAGTTTCCCTGGTGTGATTCTTAGGTAAAGCTCTGGCGCCGAAATGATCGGGTCCCCGGTTAGAACCAGGGACGTCTCAAACCACACTACTGCCCGGATGGCAAAGAAAAGTATGTCAGTTAGCTGCAGCTGTCAGCATTTTCTCTAAAGGATGGTTAGGTAAATGTCCGGATATGTTGAGAGAACAAAACGCTACCGTAAAACACAGTTTGTGAACACTGCATAACAAAATAAATATTTTTTTTTTATGAAATATTTGCTACAGTATCCAAATAGGAGTGTACATCAGCATTGTCAGCAATGTGAGCACAAAAATACTAACACATTTCAAACTGAGCAAATATATTGGAACAAGTTTACAAAGAAAATCTATACTAGATATTATTAATAATTGCAATTATCATGATACAACGTAGAATATAAATTTAAAATAGTGAGTGAAAACGAAAACAGCCTATTTAAAGATACTACGAACAAATCATTCATTTTTTCACTGAATCTAAGCACCTCAGTATTTGCCGCCCCCCAAAAATCTTAAGTATTATTGTTAAGATGTTAAATTATTTTTGTCTGTAATATTATGGCTTTAAACTTATTATGAAGGATAAGCAAGTATGATTCAAGAGGACGCAAAGAATTGGCGTTTAACTCTATAGCATTGCTTCTTTAGAAATAAAAGTGAGAAACGATTTTCAAGAGAAACTAAAAGAAACAGTTCTGATAACTTTTACGCAGATAACGAGCAGAGTAAACTAGAAGAGAAGTTAGTAGTGACTGAAGCACATGCAATACTGCCATCTGTAGATTCAAATCAACTCTTATATTGTTACTCTTGAGAGATGTAATCAAAATCATGCACTTAGGAATTATTTCACTTAAACGGATGTATTTGCTAGTATTATAATGAAAACTTTGAAACATTTTATCATTGTCTTTACTATTAATTATAAAATGTTTCCACACTGGAATTGACTCCATAAATAATTCCTATATTACCATATATTTCCCACAAAATTATAGCTATGACTCTTATCATTGATTAAATCCACATCAATGTGATACCTTTGTGTAAGATTATTTTTGTGTCCAAAAAGAAGCACACAAAATTCAAACAGACGCGAAAACTATAAACGTCTAACAATTGTTGCACCCATCAATATTGTGTGCAGCGTTGTACCATTCCTTCCGGTTGAACTGTACGTTTAGTTGACTTTCTTTAGTTAACTCAATAGTACGCAAAGTTTCTCAAAGAATAAAACTTATGCTGACATCGGAACTTAATATATGATTGCAAAAGAAAATTTGAATTAAATCCTACTTATTTGAACTCTATTTATGATGTCCAACAAAATAGTATTAGCATGCCAGATGACAAATACAATTTTTAATACGCAAGGGAGTAGTAATCAGTTAATGTTCTGGCCACAAAACAAAATTACAGCGCTATCCAACATTTCGAAGCACTGCTTGTTAACATCTTGACAACATATAAACTTAAATAATAATGTATGTAAGAGAATATTTATAATTAGATTACAATTCCTTTGCTATAACGCCAGGAAAATGCCACTGTTAGTTTACAGATTTTAGTTATTACTTGTTGTAAAATAGAGGTGTAACATTAGCAAATAAATTGGTCTAAGATCTAACTAGTTCGCAGGATCATGGGAATTTTCCCAAGCAAAGTAAATGTACGCTCACTTACTTATGAATAACTATAAAATAGTAAAATGAAAAGATAAGGGAAAGAAAGAGAATATCAAACGAGAGGTTAGTACGGTTAGTAAACTAAACTGAGTACGAATGCAGCATCATTTGTGGTTTGTTCTACAACTTCTAAGCATGTCATTGCCTGTGGAAAATTAGTAAATCTCTTTCCATTGTTTTCATTCATTATATATTTCCAGAGCTTTCTGAACTACTTCTCCGGTACGTAGACAAGTTATGCTTACAGACCTATTTATTCTCTTCACATATACGAATTTCTTGTCATTAATTAGAACATATTGCATAGGATAAGTTTTCATCTGATATCAAAGTTGAAGTTATATCAAAGCCTGAAAAAATACAGCAGATCGAGTGATATTCCGACGAATTTCCAAAACACTCTATACGTATGCAGAGAACGAACAATGATCAATGTTTATCTCTTGGCCAATTATATTATGTATTCATTCTTTCTATGGGAAATATTAATGTCCACGATACATAAATGGCGTAACTAGTCAGCTTAATAATAAGGAATGTTTAAAATATTCGCCCCGGATTTGGTAGAACTACTTCATTTCGAAATTGGAGATCCGTTCTTAGGATTCTCTCCACTCTTTAGAAATAGAATACATTAAAAAATTATAGTCTAATACACTCAGATTTATGGAAAATGCTGGACAAATATCACCACTGTAAATATACAGGACGGACAAAATAGTTACAAAAATGATAGACACATTTTGATATTCTATTTTTAAATTAATATAACCATTACACCTTCCTTCTAAAATAGAAATAAGTAAAATAACGTTGAACATATAGGCTAATTATTGTATTAAGTATTAATATAATACCAATGACACTTATCAGAAACAGTTAAATTATATTTCAAAGAAAAGAAACTTCTTACTAGTTGCTAGATTTTGACTTCACATACTTAATCCAAAGGGTTAATATAAAATTATGATTTTTTTGTTTCTTTTTTTTACATGTACATCCAAGATTTGAATTCCGTTTTTCAGCTCTCTATCTACATTATCGCTCCACGCTTATTAATACTTTTCACAATCATACTATTTAGGATATGTGCGACTGTATTCTAAAGTTTTATATTTCGTCCTTGCACTGACATGTTTCGTCTACGATCGGAAACGCTTCCAAGTTCACAACTTGGTGTCAACGCAATATCATGGTTCTCAATTGTTACAAGTTCTACCTTCTGAACGTTTTATGTTACAAGTCAATATGAACAAAATTCCTACGACATTTTGCTCCAGCAGTTTGCAACACATCTTATAACATGGAAGTCATTTGTAGTATCCGATTACGATATGCAGTTTGTCTTGTGCCTCGAATTTTGTAAGATATCCCATGTTTAGTTTATATGTTACACAAAATATATTAGTAAAAGCAATCCTTCTTAATGTCACCCAAGGAATCTAAGTTAGGAATTGCACTACAGTTATAAAGAGTGAATAGAGTTGTTCATTCGTCTCGGTGCAGTTTATCAACTACTCAGGAATATGTAGATTTAATTCAAATATTTAGATATGAATACTAAATCACAGATAAAGACTGCAGTCTTGAAGTACCGATGCTTTGCACTCTTCTCAATCTACACGAGTATGCTTGTATCAAATCATGATATGTTAGCACAGCATAACGCAATTACGCTCATCACTTTCTTTTCTACCACCTACCGATATTCATGTATAAAACTCACATAATCATCTGGTATTGCCTAATGAAGGAAACTAATTGCATTTATATTATTTTACAAACCATATTGCAAAAAAATTTCAATGTTGGAAACCTTCAATGCTCTTATTCCCATGGAGGTTTGCAAATTTTCACATTGTTCCTTTGAACTCAACGCAGCCTTTCATACGACTCGTTTAATTAACTGCTAACTCCTTGGCTGTATATGCATTTCATGAAAACAGAATCCTCTTTTTCAGTGCCTTTTCTATATTGGGATATTTACAATTTCTCTTCCTTTTCTATGTGCCAGCGTTCGGCCATTCTTACGGAGGCTTTCCATGGTTTTCCACGCCAAGTAAATTCAGGGGTGACATAGACTATGGCCGACACCTTTCCGAATCATTTCCCTTCTCCCATAATGACCTTAACATTAGATAGCTAAATACCATAAATAAAATTCAATTCAATTCTGTCTTTCCATGGTAGTTAGTTTACATCCTTCCGGGGTCAGTTCTGCCTTCGAGGTCAGCTGTGAATAAAATTATCGTAACTGTTGAATTTTCATGCAAGCTACATTTAAACTATGGCGTTAACTTCTAAAACAAAGACAAGTCACTCCCTCTTAAATTACCTTAGAAAATGAACTAGCTGTACAAATTATCATCAGACAGAGGGAGGTAAGGTTTAAAACGAGATCCATTCTAAGCTTCAGAGTAAATTGAGGAAAATAAGAAACTTGAACACTCGGTTACTTCCAGCAAAATGCAGTTCTTTAAATAATATGCAAATTTGTATAATGAATACGTGATTTCAGTAATAACGTTAAAATATTGCGTTACGTAAATAGTTTGCTAAAACAAGTTCCATATTTGTTTTCCAGTTCACCCTAAGACATCCGTAGTTCATTTTCTGATATTTTATAAGATTCAGTTTTGTCTTTTGCAATCCCACAATTGTTGAAACCATTCGCTCAGATCTGTCGGATTGTTGTTTTTAATCTCTTCATGAATTGCCACCCTCTCAGCCCAACTCAAAACTTTTGGTTACCTCCCAATCTTACTTGTACGCAAACAAATTTGTAAGTGGTATTAATGTTACGTAAATGCTACCACCATGCTACTTAGAGCTACTTGCTCATACAATTGATTGACGCGTTTGCAAATCTTTATCAATGCAATCTACTGGTATGAATTGAAAAGAAAACTCTCGTGAAGTAAAAACACCAGCTTTTCGAAAGAAGTTAAAAACAATTCGCGTTATTGTAGTACACAGTTGTCATTTTTGCACAGAATGCACTTTATTCGATTACTAATACCATCACAGAGATTTACTTAATGCACCAACAATAATCGCCCTTTAAAAATAATAAGAATGTACTGCTGGACGAAGTAGAAGCATTCAAACATGAAAAACAATTCAACATTGTTTACGCTTGTGATATTTAGGAATTCTACAAGCAATATTAATCACAACAATGTTGTTGACTATATCTAACGTTTTCTAGGTCCCCTTACATTAAAAAGGAAGCAATAGAGAATTGAAACGTCTAGACGTACAAGTGAAGAAAATAGTATTTAGCGATGTTTTTAGCAAAATATATTCATTTCTCATCCGCACATAACTTACAGGAACAACATGGATGGAATTACTCTGAAGAACTCATAAACTTACTTCAGATAAATACTGCATTAATATCCAATTAAGTGTACAAACATGAATTTTTATTGTACTAGATGTAAAGATTATAAAACAACATTAAATAATCCAAACGGAGAAATAACAAGAAAAAAGAGTCCCATTTGTTTTCAGTAATTTCTTGAACCCAAACTTCTAAACATAATGTTAAACGATTGACGTGAATGATGGTATACACTTGTTTAAATTTCAAATGAATATATAATATTCCTGATAGAAGCACAAGTGCCTATTTTTCTATTTCTAATTTAAATTAAAATAACTCTAGGTTAGATTAACTCAGTTATGTACGAAGGGTCGCCATGGTCAAAAGTGATGGTGTTCGGCGCTCTTCCTACATGATTTTTAATATTTCTGGCTAAATATTCTTTTCATCTCGTGTTTTAATAGCTGTTTTTAATTTGTCCTTGCAAAGTGTGCCTCTAGGCCCGAGCCTAATGGTAAATCCGGCCTTGTTAATACATTTTGGATTATTGGATATTATCTTCTCTTTGTTTGTTTTCTTAAATCTTGGTAGTAACAGAGGTCAATTCAATGTGAACTTCACAATGTTGGGAAACATTTCATTGTTGCGAATTTTATCGTACCACTCTGCGTCACTGGTGCAAGACATAGTCACCAGTTGTCCCACACCGTAGTACGTGACACATCTCATACCTTAATGCCGGCACCACGAAATTGTTTGTGGGTGCTAGGGATTCAGTGTGAAGGCGTTCCGTGTGTAGTCGTAATTCCAATACCCGCTCGTTAAACAGAAACAGAGTAAATATCGATTCGTTAATCCACAAAATCGATTTTCCCCTGCTCCAGAGACCAGCTGCGATGATCCAAGAAGCACCTAAACCTCCAAGCTTTGTTCGTCTTCCTGATATGGGAATACAACATCTCTGCCTAAATATGTCAGGCTGCTTTCTCAATGTTTCAGCTAAAACGGAAGTCCATGTTGTTACCTGAAACTCTTGCTTCATTGTATCGATCGGCTGTTGTCAGTTTTGGACAAGGTTTCAGGATTTAGTGATATATGTTGGCCAGAACGTTTGGTTGCCCGGAACGTTTGGCATTCCTGCAACGTCTTTCCACCTTCCTTTTTACAGTAAGAATACCACGGCCGATTTTATCCTGTTTAAGGTAGTGGCAACTACCAGGCTGAGCAAACATTCTACGAATAAACATTTTATCTGACATATGTACACCAATCGGATTGTCCTTCAGAACTAGTTCTCTGGCTATGCAATGAAAGTGATGCTTATTCTTTGTGTATTTTTGCCTGAAACGTGATTTGATTTACTAACCAGGGGACAAAATTCGTTGTTCATTTTAGCGCCATTGATTAACAAGAGTAAATATATGCACTAATTTTCTTAAAAACTAGTTCCCTTCGGTGAACACAAATTACTTACCGAGTGAAAGTGTATTAAGTCAGCACTGTTGATTAGGAATAATCTAGCACATTACCGCATTATCACCTTAAAACAAATTAACGTGATGTACTAAATTGTATCATAATGCAACAATGCTCATATGACGTAACTATAAGAGTCTGGTGGAAAACAGGAGAATTAAGAACAACACTAAACATTGAGCAAGAGAGCTCTTTGTTCCTTCCCAAATGAAACTGTTCTTTTGTTCAATGTAAATGTAGTTGGGGCGTGAACTTAATTTGTTACATTCACGGTTTTCCTTTATTGTTTTAGAACTGCCGTACTGATAAATTGAATATATATCTTTCCTTTCTTCGCTGAATCTTTTATGCAACTCGAGAATTATTTTTTTGGGCACTGAAAAGCAGATCTCGATTAAGGCAGGGTCCGAATATATGTGTCGGAAATAACCCGTAGTTTAAAAATATTAGGTTAAAACAATTTTAAAATTTTAGCCTTTCAAGCTTGCGGAAGCTGGTGGGATTTATAGTTATATTCAAATGGGAGGAATTATACGAGGCGCATAACACTTCTATAACGGACTATAATACATATTTTACACAATGATTGCGTTGAAGCAACTGAAGTACCCAGCAATAAATGTTGTGAATTAAAATTAATCTTAACTCCATTATTTAGAGTGTATCGGTACTGCAAAGCGCTCCAAACATGCTAGCCCGTTACTGGTGTACTCTAAAAATTGTTTACTGAAGTACTAATAAATTTGCTCAGATACCGTTCTCGATTAGGTGGTCGAGAATCCTCCATGTCATGGTGAGTAAAATATGGGTTCGTTGTGCCATTAACCCCGGTTGGATTCACGACCAGACCATTGTTTGTTTCTTTAAAAGAATGTTACCTTTTTTCTTTGTACTTTCGAAAAATGTTCTGCTTTAAACTTCTTACCAAAATTCGCTTAAATATATTAGGAAAGTTAGGTTAAACTCTTATTGTACGCGAAGAAAATAATATGCACTTCGTACATTTCACACAATTAACGTCAATTAGAAACAAAATCAAGGCTCGAATGTTTCTTTATACGCAATGAAAACCCTGTATATAGTATCCCGTAACCGTTCTCTTGTATCCGCAGCTTTTATTGATATAGTACCAATCATCAACTTTCTCGTAACGAATATGATCATAGTATTGAGAAAGTTGGCATCTTACTTATCTCCGCATTTAATTCCTTAATAAAATCATTTTTATTTTCATCCTCGCTTTAATAAGTGAATCAACCATAGGAATATAGATAGATATGTGGAGTTAATTTTCAATTTTGTTTCACTCGAAAGTAAATGCATATTTCGAATTCTACACATTTGAGATTTCCGTACTTGCACAGAAATTTATATTTTTACATTTCAAAGAATATAACTAGAAAATTAAATTGTACATCTTGTTCAGGATGGTAATCAATCATCACAGTTCACTAACTCTTGGGCAGAAATACCCAGTTCTTATGGAATTTACACGATGTTTCTAAAGGTTACCATGCCGTCCCAGTAACCGAACTGTGAAGAGTTCGAATCCAGTTCACGCCAATTGAAGAGAGAAAACACAGTTTCACCACAAAAGAGTTGTCGTAACTCCGTGATACAGCGTTGTCTTAGCGTTTGGGAGGTCGTATGTTCAATCCCAGCGGCCGACCATACTGACTGAGGTCTGTTCAGAGTTTTTCCACAGTCATACCAGGCAAATGCCGGGATAGCACCTTCAACGTAGCCACTGACTCGTATTTTGCTGTATTATTTCCCCTTCACTTGCCCAGCCTCAGTCTTAGATGTCTGAATGCCATAAATTAAATCAATTCAGTTTTATAAGGAGTGACCTAGAAAAAAATACACGATGAGCAAGTATTTTTCACCTTGGAAAGGTTGTAATCTCCTTAACACAAAGACAATAAGAACTCAGAGTGGCCAATAGGCACGCTCGCTTTCTATGCATGTGGTCGCGGGTTCAATCCATGCTGGAGTTTATTGAACGGAGTGTTTCAAAACCCGCTTTCCCAAAAACGACTTTCAGTCCTTAGAAGCTCGTTTAGGAAATTAATAAGAAATCAATGCAAAATATTGCTCCCAAAATCTACAACGTACGTTCCCAGAGCATTAAATAAAAATTTATTCCCGCTATGCTTTGTACAAAGAACATAAGTGTGTACAAAGTGTAAAGTTTCTACAAAGAACATAAATGCTAAATCAAAATTCTGGAAAGAGTAATGTTAGTAATAAAATCACCTCCCATCACGTAGATTAGCTTTTCGCAGTGAAAGAGAACTCTTTGGTTCTCAACACAATCGCAACTACTTAGGAACCAACATCTCACCAAATATTGGAAGCGCTTTAATTCACTAACGGATAAAGACAGTAAATTATCATACCCACTAATCCAAGAAGAGCACGCCTTTCACCCTGACGAAGACAAATATAACACAATCAATAATTACCTAAAAATCATCATCACACCACAAATCCCATTTATATCAACACCATCCTTCTGAACGTCTTATCATCAGCTCATCTATAAGCTAGCACAGATCACCATCTTCCAGAACACCAACTTACCGCACCTATAACCACCGATGAATCATTCACCTTATCACCCGCAAACGCAATTTTGCTCTTGGAATAGAACAAATAACCTTCCTACTTCTCAAGGAATATCCTGTCAAATTAATCCATCTCGTAAGAACAATATTTACCTACCTCCTCCGCACTGATTATACCCAAACATAATGAAAAACCTCTACCTCACAATACACAGCATAAAATCTCTTCATACCTCCCATATAAATTAACATCTATTTTAAGTTAAACACCTTTGAAGAAATTGGTTAAACGACTCCTCACATATTTAAATCATTACAACCTTCTTCCAGCCCATATAGCTGGTTACCGTCCATCATACAATACAAGCAATCAAATTCTCAAACTTACAAACATGATCATTAACCATTATAACACAGCTCTCCCCCTTGCGTTTAATCCTTTTCGACCTAAATACTTTCGATCCCGTTTGGCACCAGGACCTAGTCTACAAACTCAAAACCTTCCGCCTTCCCCTCACATACCTACGAATCATTTTCCACTTAGCAACACTGTAGCTTGCATCAATATTAATTCTGCTATCTCCAACCACATCTTCCCTCAGTAAAGGCTCTTCCCTGTCTCCACTTCTATACGTTCTCTTTGACGCTGTTTGTCCACCCCTATCACCCACCGTCCATATTTTTCAGTATGCTGATGACACTGCCTTCCTTGCTCTCAGCCTACCATCCAACATATCAATCGCAGGCTCACCGAGGCCATCAACAAATTCGTGACATGGTGCAGTAAGTGCTTGCTATAAATGCTCGCAAAACACAACCCATTGTCTTCACTCCACGTAGACGAATATCACGAGCTAATATAAATCCCAACCAATTAAGTATACAAGCCTCGCACGAGTTTGTCGTACCATCTAAACAAGTAATATACTTAGTCAAAATCTTCGACCAGCATCTCACATAGAGGCCACATTTAAAGAAAACGATTTCAAAAGCAATCGATCACTTAAATCTGGTACGTTTAACTGTAAGAACCAAGGGTTTAAAACGAACAACTTTTATCAATAGATACAAAATCTCATCTGACCACTGTCTTGACTTGTGGTTTCCCTACATGGATATGAGCCGACGAGAAATATTATAAGAAACATTAAATTCTTGAAAGGCATGCCAGACTTCCCAGTTATGTGTAACGGTATGCTATTCCGTTCCGTAGCTTATTATATTCCATTCAGGTTTTGTCGTGATTTTTGCGGTTCATTGAAAAGAGTTTTCCTATTTTGACCTTCAAGTTGTAATTACTATCTTGACCTTCCTTTAGAACTTACGTTTACATTGCCTTTTGGTTCTTTCTCGTGAATGAGAAAATTGGAAGTATTGTTGACTGCCAGGGTGTCCTGGCAAGTCCGGAATTAACTTGCGGAGTATGTTTTGGTTTTTGGTAATTGGAGATGTGGCTTACATCCAGCAGACAAA
>JAGDQP010063033.1:0-11782 GCA_022664845.1 Lepisma saccharinum
GCTAGTTCTGGATCAAATGATAATAGAAAGCTTTTGGAGCTTTGGTAGAAGATACCAGGTCTTGGTATATGAGGGAATCCCTTAGTTTTGGGTTGTTCAATATTATGTCTTTGGCTAAACTTGGCCTAATTAAGGCGTCATTTAGTGCGTTTTGTAACAGATTTTGAATAATATTGTCGAAGTGTTGCTCCAATATTTGAAAGTTCAAAATAGTTATCAAAAATCGCTTGTTAGTGGCCCTTGTGCACATGAGTTGAAGGATCTCACTATGAACTTTTGTGATTAACTTTTCTACCGCAATTGTAATATTTTTATACCATATGTGTTAATTGAAAATTGCTCTCTTTAATTGACTGTATTTGTACATTTAAGTATTGGCCTTGTTCTCGGAGCTGCGACACTGCTTATTTTAATATGTTTGTTTCATACAGGGTACAACCGCCCATAATCAGGAAGGCTAATACGGACAATATGCTAAATAACATTCTTTTCCGGCGTCTTGTTTTGAAATCGCAAGGTATAATGTTTATTTTGGTAACAAATTATCTCTGTTTGGTGTAAGATTTGGATAAGTTGTTCATATCCACTGCAAGATTTTTTTGAAGGTGGACAGCACAAAAATCGATGTGGAGGCGATATGGGATGAATTCCGTTTCTTCGTATTCAAGAAGAACCTCAGACTTTCTTAGTGACATTCCATATTGTAGAAAGGTAATTTCACTTTCACCTTCATGAAAAAATGATGTGGTGGATAGAAATATTACGATTGATGATGTCTGCATCTTCAGTGCTTTGTCCTTTGATGGTAATGGCCGTCCTATGAATTAAGAAAAAATATGCTAATTTGTGCTGTTATCATTCAGTCAAGAATTCAATACTTCATACAGTGCTAGAACGATGAGGGTTCGGTTCAATCGTAAATATTTAAAAAAGGATACAAAAATTCTGTAAACAACGTGGTTTTAGATTTATTCAGACAATTATGTTCTGTGGTGGACACATATATTGAAATATTAACGAATAAAGACGAGGCGCATATACGATATGATAAAAGGACTGATGAGAACGGTTCCAGAAGTATTGCTTTTATTATCTGGTAACTTCGGTAAGTAAGAGGAGTTTTGCTTATTTTCCTTTTTTCAATTTATATGTTTGTGTTCTTCCTTGCTTTGGTTTCTTTCTGCTAAAAAGGTCTTATATTCCTTCTATGCTTATTGATGGCCGGTTGATCGTGCTGGTAGTATCAATTCTTGTCACCGTTGGCACTAATGTCGCCATGCTAAATCCCTAATATGCATTGCCATCTAGTGTTGGAAGTTTTAGCATTTGCTGAGGAGTAGCTCCGCTCTTGTTTGGATGAGAAAATATTATATATTTCTATCTTTTTTCCTTCTCCTTCCTTTGCCGAAAGTTATCTAGAGGAGATGCTATGTTTTTCAGTTTGGTGTTTATTGGTTTTCTTGAGAAAAATAGTTTTATGCGGTCTACCGAAATTGACTTTATAGGTTGGCGGACGTCTTGAGGTAACCTCACTTGGAAGGGGTTGGGGTTCAACTTGGCCAGGACTTCACACGGGCCTATGTATCTCTTTGATCAATTTTCTGGAGTGTGTTTCTGGCATCTGGGAAAGTATACGAGCACTTTCTCTAATTTTCAGGAGGTTGTTAGAGTATGTCTCTTGTCATAATAGCGTTTTTGGTTTAAATGTTCCTTGTAGACATTCTCCGCTGCTTTTTCGCGTATTTGGAAGCTCTTCCATTGGGACCTGATTGTGAGGGTTGACGCCTAATTGACAATCACCGTATGAGCGAGGGTGATTTCTTTTCAAATGAAAGTGTGCTCTTTGTTTCATATTTGTCTGAATCGAAGAGTTAATTGCGAGTACAGCTTCTGAGACTATAAGTGGCCAGGTATTCAAGTCATCCTGAACCATGAATTTTAATGTTTATTGCAATGTTTTAACAGAACATTCGGTAAGTCCTGTTAAGCTGTGATTCTATACCGGAGCGTATTGTAGTTCAAATCGCATTTCTGAGCCGTTTTATAGCCCGACTGGTTGGAGCTGGGTTTCAATCTTGAACTAAACGCTTGAGGGCGCCGAAGCGATGAATAATTTCTGTTTCTACAAAGTTGGTACAGTCTCTGCTGAGATCGCATTGACTACTTTGGTTACGATATATCGTGTGGCAGACAGCTGCTAAGTGAACGAATTTTTTTTAGAATCTCCCACAGGTATTGGGACATAACTGTCAAAAATAAGTTGCTCTGCAATGTTACCACTTGGATTATGTAGCAACTGTGCTTGTTTTTTCTTTGGATATTTTTTCAGCCTCTCGCATTGTGGACAAATTTTCAAACGGTATCCAATATACCGTTTCATTTACGGAAAATAATATTTTTGTAATGACAGTCTGTAAATCTTATTAAATACCATGTATTCTGCTGTAGAATGGCTGTGCATTGTGTGCAGGTTATCAAATCATTGTCCTCTGAGTGTTTCTGGTATGCATAAAAGTAACATTTCGCCATATTGTGAGTGTCTCTGTTTTCGATATAAAACATCATCTATTAAACAAAAGTACTTAAGTATCTTTATTGTTGATGGTTTCCTGAGACTCGCATCCCAGCAGCACATTTATTATATCAGAAAAAAGTCTCGTTTTTCTTCAGTTTTTAATGTTGCCAGCGGTGTAAACTCCCGTGTATGTCAGACATTGTCTTCCAGTGAATGTGAACGAAAGACTATGTCATCTTCAGATCTTTTGACAATATATGTAACATTTTCCCTATTGGCTACAAGTTTCATTTCGTCTTCTTATTCTTCTGGTTTGTCCTGGATTTCTGTCGGTAGTTCGAGTTTGGAAAATATATCGGCTGGTTGTTTCGAACCATCCTTGTGTCGATTTCAAAATTAAAATCCGCTAGAAATAACTTGTATCGTGTATTTACCCACCCGCTCTGGCTGTTTCAGTAAATTTACAAAAGATTTACTTTCGGTGTGTGAATAAAGAAGAGATTTCGTAGATAATATCGACTCTTCCTGATCGTATCTATCAGACAATAAAGCTCACGTTGCCACGTGCTTGCTGCTTGCTCAGATTTTAACAAATGTCTGCTACAATACGAAACCACTATTTCTTCTACCCTTTTAGGGTTAAGGAACGTCATTAACCCCCTGTCTGAATGGCCAAGGCGCCTGTGCAGACGTCAATCTCTGCATTTTCATCTAAGTGGACCAAAGAGGATGAATTAAAAATATCATTTTTCAAAATTTCAAAATATATTGCATTATCATTCCATGTAAATTTATGGCCTTTCGTTAGGAGCTGTTGAAATGGCTATTTTTCGGTGAACCTTCTGATATGGGCATTTAAAAACAAAGTGCCCGATAATACTCTCCATCTGACGTTCAGTTCGTGGGCTTTTGGAAGTTCTTTATTTTCCGAGCAATTTTGGAAGATATAGAAATGTCATTCCTGGTTACTTAGAAACTGAGCACTTCAAGACGTGGGAAAAGCAGACGAGTTTTCTTGGGTGAGTCTCTAAAATCCTACATCCTCAATCTTCTAAAAGTAATTAGTGATTTTTCAGTTATTGCTTTGTTGTCACATCGCCGATCACTAGGTCATCTACAAAGGATGTGAGAGAATTTGGCAAATCCTGAAGTAGTATTTATGTAACAATTCACAACGCCACGTAGCTAGTCTTATGGCCCATTGAGCATCTTACAAACGTTTCTGGAAACTCAATTAAGGCCAGGATTTACAATGAAATTTTATCTGAAAATATGAAGAGGATTATCAAGCGTGGAAATATAGTTCTTGTCCTTTAGGCTACATAGAACATCTTCCATTGATTGGAATGGAATGGACAGGTATTTCGAATATTTGTTCCAATCCACTAAATTGAGCACTACTCTAAACAGTTGTGAATTCGGTTTGCGGGCAAGTAAAAGAGGTGAAGAGTACTGACCGTCTCTAGTATTTTGTATTATCCCAGTTTTGAGGATTTCTTCTATGTGTAAATCCACTTGATGGCGGAACCCTAGAGATATTGGTGGTGACCTCTTGTGAAATGTGGCCCCTTTTCGAATTTAATACCATGAGTATAACCACGGAAAAATCCTAAGTCTGAACCACTGTAGGAGAACACATCCCTATACTGGTACAGTAATTTTGAATCTTTTGTTTTAATTTTCAGGTAATTCGGGATTAATATCGAAAAGCGCAAGAACAAATGCTTTTCACTGTATCCCAATCGTCCATTATTTCCTGTTTCGAACGATAATTGTAGATGTTGTCAGGCTCTTTGTATTTTTCTTGGTCAATTTTTAAAGATATTTGTTTCAAATTCTTTTCACCAAATGCTGTTGGAGAATTTTTTGCCAAATTTATTTTACGTGATGTTGGGTTTTAGATAATAATAATAGGATTATCTGTAGGCATCTTTGTTGTTAAATCCCCAAGATTGCGTCTGTCTCTTAACGTTTGCAGTAAACGTATGTATAAATATGATGACTGCTGTTTTTCGGTGCCGATGACTTTAACAGGATGAAAGAAAACATGACAATTGTTACATTTTTTGTTGTAAAAACATTTTCTGACATTTTTTAAAAATCATATTAACGATCGCATGAGAAATATTATTTCTTTAGCCTGCTGTCTGCGGCATTTCTAGTTTCTTTCCATTTTTTAGAAGAAGATTACGTTTCTATCCATGTCAATTTCCGTTTGGAGGCGAGTCAAAAGATCTTGTCCAAATATTGGATTGTAGTTGCCTTCTTCTTTAACTCGAAAATAATGAGCGTACTTCATGTTACCTATCTTAAATTTAATCACGGTAATGTACTTCAACTTAATGAATTAGTTTGCAATTCCCTTAACTTGTGTAATAAAAGGAATTAGTATCCATTTCCTTTGCAATTATTGTTTGGACCATAAACTTACGGTGCTGGCTGTATCTATTATTGTTGGAATAGAATTTTTTTTCTACTTTTATATGAATGAGAGATTTGTTTTACTCAGTTTAATGATTAAGTTCCTTCTTTCTGGCATGACAACTTGACTAGAGTACAATTGAGCTATCCATTCGTTTACGGCCGGTTTAGGAGGGTTCTGCTTAGTCTTCTCCTTGGCGGCGGTAGATCCTTGAGGTTTATGCTTAGTCTTCTTGTTAGTAGCAGCCGGTCCTTGAAGATATTGTTTAGACTTCTAGTTAGCGGCAGATTCCTGAGCTTTCTGCTTAGTCTTCGCCCTCAAGCTTTTGTTGACTTGGGGCTCGCTAATTAGTTTTCCGAATCCTGACTGTTTTTCATGTTTCTATGCCAACAAGCATTGGTGTTATGTCTTCCTTTAAAACAGTTCGCACAGACGGATACAGTTGCGCTATTGTTTTCTTGTTTCTTTTCTTGCTTTCCGCCATCTTGTTTGTTCTTTCCATCTCCATTTTTCCGGTAATAATTCTTTCCGTTTTTCTTCCCCTCCTTCTGATAATATGGTTTTTGGTTTGTGTTATTTTTCATCACCATTAAGGATAATTCGGCTAACATGTGTGTCAGGACGTTCATATTGTTGTGATTAGCTTGGGTAGATTGGAGTGATGAATTTTGCAATTTAAAAGTCTAATTAGGATCCATCAGGTCTTCAAAGGTATATGCGTTGTCAGTTTTATTGGGGACTGTGGTGTTCTGAGGAGCCATTAGGTTATATAAAAATCAAATTATAGGTTTACTGTGAGGATCGGTATCAATGATAGCAATAGGTTCTTGCTTAGGATATCTTATTATTTGGTCGTTTAAAGGTAAAAGTTTATATGCCGAATAGTAGGGTGTTTGGGTATTTGTTGATTCCAATAAGGGTTGTTGGAAAGCAGGATTCTGAGAGATTGGTTGTTGCAAATTTTGTACTTGTCGAGCTAATTTTCAAAACGTCCCTTGTCCACAAAAATGTAAAATTGAGATATTTGCGTGATTTAGTTCATTTCATTATTTTCTATCTAACATATTAGCAAGGTTGAATGAATCCAGTACGTCTGTAAAGTTATTTAATTATTAAAATACATTAATGTATAGAAACTGTAATTAACAGTAAAAATTTAATATATTTTATCATTTCGAATTCTCTTTTTAAATAGAAAATCTTGTTAAACTAAAACTTTAGCAGTATTTCTAAGATATCATGGTTACAAATTTCAACTTTCTTAAAAAAATAAGATGTGTATTAAAAGTGTTTTTCTTGATTTCCCCAACATTTATGGCTCTTGGACGAGGGCCGTTTTGAAACTAAACCCTTTACTTGTTGGTTCAAAATAAGTGCTTCTTGGTTTCAGTTTGGTATACTTGGTAGTCGTTGAGGTAAGTTTTGGAAATTTGTATTTGATTTTATATATTTTGCTTACCAGAATTTAAGGAATTGAAGTGTTGTGTGCCTTGTTCTGTCATTGCATGGAAAACTTGAGAACGTTCTACGATCCGATACCTTCCTTAGAAATGGCTACCTGAAACCAAATAAATCTACAAGATGCTAGATCACCAATCATACAACAAATAACTTTCTTTCACGTTCATACAATACTTATTTTTTATTATAATTACAGTTCTTGTAGGATACTTATTAATCTCTATTATATTTAACAAATTTACTAAACGATACCTTTTAGAGGGACGAACCTTAGAGACTATTTGAACAATTTTACCAGCAATTATATTAGTCTTCATTGCATTACCATCATTACATCTTCTTTACCTAATTGATGAAATCAACCAACCCTCAGTAACCCTAAAGGTAATCGGTCATCAATGATATTGAAGTTATGAATATTGAGACTTTACGCCCACAGAATTCGATTCATACATAATCCCAATTAATGAAATAAAAAAAATAACTTTCGTCTCTTAGACGTAGACAACCGAGTAATTTTACCAATCAACCCAGACATCCGAGTTTTAATTACAGCCGCAGATGTACTTCATTCATGAGCCATGCCAGCTATAGGGCTAAAAGCAGATGCAACCCCAGGACGACTTAATCAGGTTGGAATAAACGCAAAACGAATTGGCCTATTCTTTGGACAGTGCTCAGAAATCTGTGGGGCAAATCACAGCTTCATGCCAATTGTTATAGAAACCTGCCCACATCAACAATTTATTAATTGAATATTAAGCATAGCCCAAGAAGCCTCATTAGATGGCTGAAAGTAAGCAAACCAAAATATAGTAAAGTGACAATTACTTCTAACGAAAAAAAGTTAGTTAAATCATCATAACATGGCCATGTCATAGCCAAATTATTAAACCCTATTACTTTTTAATTCCACAAATATCCCCCTTAAAATGACTATTATTATTTATTTTATTTTCAACTACCTACCTAATTTTCGCCTCAATCATATACTTTAACATCAGTCCCAGTCAATTAAGCACAGAACAAACAAACATTAGTAAAATCACCACCACAGGATTAACTAAATGATTTCATCAGTTTAATCCAGACCTATTCCTTATAGGCCTATTAATCATTAGATTAACAATAATTCAATGATGACGAGACATTTCCCGAGAAGGAACATTCCAAGGGCTCCACACGATTCAAGTTACTACTGGTCTTCGATGAGGAATAATTCTATTCATTGTATCAGAAGTATTTTTTTTATTTCTTTTTTCTGAGCCTTCTTCCACAGAAGGCTTTCCCCAACAGTAGAAATTGGAGCAATTTGACCCCCAGCAGGGATTCAACCATTCAACCCAATACAAATTCCCCTTCTCAACACTGCGATTTTACTAGCCTCAGGAGTCACAGTAACCTGAGCCCATCATAGTTTAATAGAAGCAAATCACACACAAACTACCCAAGCCTTAATTTTAACAGTAATACTAGGCCTATACTTCACAGCCCTTCAAGCCTTCGAATATTATGAAGCACCATTCACAATTTCAGACGCCACTTATGGATCCACCTTTTTTATAGCAACAGGCTTTCATGGACTTCATGTAATTATCGGCTCATCATTTTTAATAGTATGCTTACTTCGACACATAATATATCACTTTTCCCCAAATCACCACTTCGGATTTGAGGCAGCAGCCTGATACTGACACTTCGTAGACGTAGTATGACTATTCCTATACATTTCAATTTATTGATGAGGCGGGTCAATTATCTATTTAGTATAACCAATACATTTAACTTGCAATTAAAAAATTCATATAAAATGAAATAGATAATATACACAATCTTAACTGCCGGACTAGTCACTATAACAATTACAACAGCCGTAGTATTACTAGCCTCACTACTATAAAAAAACAATCATTGATCGAGAAAAAAGATCACCGTTTGAATGTGGATTTGATCCCAAATCGTCCCCCCGAACCCCCTTTTCAATTCACTTTTTTCTTATTGCAGTAATTTTCCTTATTTTTGATGTAGAAATTGTGTTACTTCTTCCTGCTTCCATCACACTCACAACCGCTAGAATCATACCCTGAGCCATCGTAACAATAACTTTTCTCCTAATTCTACTTGTTGGCCTATATCACGAATGAAACCAAGGATCATTAGAATGACCCGCATAGGATAATAGTTAATCATAATATTTGGTTTGCAACCAAAAGATGTTGTTTATCAACTTATCTCATATAACAACAAGAAGCAATATTTTAGCACTCAGTTTCCAACTGATCTTAAGGTGGATTTTTCCCACCCTTGTTTTTAGTTGGAAGCCAAATCAAAGGCATGTTACTGTTAACAAAAGTGGGCACCCCAAAACAGCCCCCACTAAGGAGGTAAGTAAACTAAACAAGAAAAAGCTGCTAACTTTTATCTTTAGCGATTAAACCCGTTATTACCTTTTAATTATAGCGCCCTTAGTATAACAATTTACGCTACTTTTTCAAGGTAAAAATAAGAAAGTTTTCTTAGGGAGTTCACCTATTTGAAGATCCCTCGTTCTTCCTAGCATCTTCAATGCTATTCTTTAAACATAAGCTATTCAAATAAATAATAAAAATAATTATAATTAAAAATATAATTAAAATAAACGAAAAAAATAAATGCAGCCCAAACTCATTAAAATGCACCCGAGTAATCAAAACAGAACCATTTGCTATAAAATTATGTCCCCTGCGGCCCCAATATCTCTCTTCACCCCTGGTCAACAACTTTAATATATGCCCCACCCAAATTAGGCTGCAGAAGAATACAATAACTAGTGGACAAATATGGCAAAAATCATATAGAATCTATTATATTTATAAAAAAATAAGTTCTGCAAAACACCCCTTGATCCTTACTTAAATACGAATTTCCTAATAGAACCCCAATTCAAGCTCCGACGCCTCTAACAATTAAAGCGCCCATTTTAAGGGCTAACAGTAATACTACCACAGGAGAACAAGAAAATAATAATCATCTCATAATAGTCCCGCCTAAAATAGAAGCCACAGTCACCCCCAATATACCCCGCGCCATAATTAAATTAGAATTATCACCTGTCCCGTGAGAACTTATGCCAGCAACACCCATTCCAGTCAAATAATAACTTAAACGGACAGAATAACATACAGTTAAGCCTGTCGAAAAAAATAATAGAAAAAATCTAACTAAATCAATCCAGGCCATACTCCCAACTTCCAAAATCAAGTCCTTAGAGTAAAACCCCGCCAAAAAGGGGACCCCACAGAGAGTTAAATTAGCAGTATTTAAACAAGATAAAGTTAATGGCATCTGACTTACAAGGGCCCCCGTACATCGAATATCTTGAGTATCCCACACCCCATGAATAATCGCCCCAGCAAACAAAAATAATAGGGCCCTAAAAAGAGCATGAGTTAATAAATGAAAAAAGCTAATATAGAAAATCCCATAGATAAAATCATTATTATTAACCCTAATTGACTTAAAGTAGATAAAGCAATAATTTTCCTTAAGTCATATTCATAATTGGCTCCTACACCCGCTATAAATATAGTCAAACCAGAGAGAAGTAATAACACCCTTCCTATAAAGCTATCACTTAAAACATCACTAAAACGAATTAATAAATAAACGCCAGCAGCAACTAAGGTAGAAGAATGAACTAGGGCAGAAACCGGCGTGGGGGCCGCCATTGCTGCAGGTAATCACGCCGAAAAGGGGATTTGAGCTCTTTTCGTTATCCCAGCCACCACAACAAGAGTAATAATAATTTTTATCTCATTTCCGTGATGTAACTCACCCAAATAAAAACATAATTTCAACTACCATAATTTAATATTCAAGCAATTGCAAGCAAAATACAAACATCCCCAATCCGGTTAGACAAAGCAGTTAACATCCCAGCATTATAAGATTGGGCACTTTGATAATAAATTACTAAACAATAAGATACTAAACCAAGACCATCCCAACCCAATAAAATACTAATAATATTAGGAGAAATAATTAATAGTATTATTGATAAAACAAACATAAGTACTAAAAAATAAAACGATTAATATAAAAATCTCTACCCATATATTGCCATCTATAATAAATAACTATACTAGAAATATATAACACAAATCTCATAAAAATTAAAGACATTCAATCTAATAAAACAGTCATAACAACAGAACTTCTATTAATTCTAACAACTTCCCAATCACCAAATAAACTAGTATCAAAAATCATTAAAGCAACCCCCCCCCAACAAAAAAAAGAAAAAATAAAAATAAAAAGAAATACAAAAGAAACAACACAAATAGGATATATCCACATCACGACCTAAGAGCCACTACTCAACTTTCCTTAGCTCCCCAAGCAAAATTTTAAATAAACTACTTAAGTTATTAGTCAACAATTTAGAACCATAAAAAACTTGGCCCAACAAAAAGAATTAAAAGATTTAAAGAAAATCAATGAAGAAATAAAAGATAATATTCACGAATACTTCCCCCTCAACAAGAATACAATCCAGAATAATACTTACCATGTTGGGTATAAGAATACAGATATGAAGTATAAGCAGCTCTAAAAAATGACATCAAACTCACCCCACCTATACTTAAAAAAGATCACCCAATAACTATTTAATAAGCTAATTTCCCCTAACAAATTTAAACTAAGGGGGGCCGCCATATTAGCGATACTCAGCAAAAACCACCAAAAAGTTATTCTTGGTATAAAAGACATTATGCCCTTATTGATAAATAAGCTCCGACTACCCAAACGTTCATAAGAAATATTAGCTAAACAAAACAACCCAGAAGAACATAGCCCATGTCCAATCATCAAAATTAAAGCCCCCTTAAATCCCCAAACCCCTATAGCTATAATTCCCATTAATACCAAACCTATATGAGCAACAGAAGAATAAGCAATTAAAGACTTAACATCTACCTGACGTAAACAAATTAATCTAACAACCCAAATTCCAACAACTCTAATACCAAATCACAACAAATTTAACTTAACAGCAATCAATTCAAAATAAGGAGAAACCCGCCACAGACCATAGCCCCCCAACTTTGAAAGAACTCCAGCAAGAATCATAGAACCACTAACAGGCGCTTCCACATGCGCCCTAGGTAATCATAAATGAACTAAAAATATAGGTATTTTAACCAAAAATGCCAAAATCATTATACAATATCACAAGTAATCCAACATACAAACTCTAGTATCAACACACCACAAATTATAAAAAACAAGACTACCCCGAACTCCCCCAAAATAAATAATACCAACTAATAAAGGTAAAGATGCTTTCAAAGTATATAATAACAAATAAAACCCTGCCTGCATCCGCTCTCGCTGGTACTCCCAAC
>JAGDQP010063034.1:0-11782 GCA_022664845.1 Lepisma saccharinum
ACCTATACTAACTAGAGAGACAAAAATAACAAGAATAATAATGATGATATATAATATAGTTTCGTGTTGATGTGTACACTTGTGTGTCTAGTGAGTCAGAGAAAATTGTGATTGTGATAAAAATCAATTAAGCTTACGTCTAAATGTTAATTGAGAACCTGAGTCCCTGATGTGTTCAGGGATTTCGTTCTAAGCTCTAGTAGTATACATAGTGAAAGATTTTGAGTAGTACTCTGATTTATGTTTCTGCACTGAGAATGCCATGTTCTCTTTAGAGCGGGTGTTTAAAGAATGAGTGTCACAGAGAAATTTGAACCTGGATGACAAGTATGACGGTTGTTTTTCGTTGTGGTTGATTTATCAAGTAAATTTTGAACATGCTGACGGCGTCTCGTGCGAAGATCAAACCAGCCCAATTTATTATAATAGTGCGATAAATGGTCAAAGTACTTTGCGTTAAATACGAAGCGGACACAGGCATTCTGTATGAGTCGTAAGCGTTTCGCTAGGTCCTCAGTAAGGTCGTTTATGCTTTCACTTAAAGGAACTATAACGCCATTTACATCGAGGCCAGTGATGTTTAAGGTGTTAAGGGAGGAAAGTATCCTCCATGATCCGATTTTAATAAATTTTGATTTCAATGGGTTAACTTCTAATCCGTTTTCACGTGCCCAAGAACAGATGTTTCTAATAACGGATTTTAAGTACTTGAGTGAAGTAACTATGCTCGATGGGTCGGACGAGATATAGCATTGAACATAATCAGCATGTAAGTGATATTTGCTGGCTAGAATATTTTTAGGCAGGTCATTTATATACAGAGAGAAAAGAAGCGGTCCTAAAATACTGCCTTGTGATACACCACCCAGCTGGAATGTAGTTGTAACGAACAACAGATGACGATGACCTTTTCAACGGTATCGTACTACTTGTCATTGAAAACTAGTAGATACTGAATCAAGTGATGACTAACTTGTGATTCTCCGACATCATACGAATGGGAAGCTGAAATCTACAGGACTAACAAGGATAGAGGTAAGGAAGAAAGATCTCTGAAAAATCTACTAAATGAGATCAAAGGCAATGCAAGGAAACATGTGATAATTTTGTCACAATCGTATATCTTGCTAGATATCTATTTAAAAGTCAAATACAACTGGCATCCTTCCGGGCATCATCCGGCCAAATCGAATACTCTATGGCACTGCACACACAGAGACCATTCGAACTTATATAGTCTTTGATTTACAAATATAAAGTGTTTCTGTAATGTAGATCATAATATTATGTTCTAATATTGAAAACAAAGATGAGAGAAATATTCAAAGCGAAAAGAAAGCCTCGCAGTATTTAATTGAAACACTAAACTGATTTCAAAAAATACTACCAGGTATGCTGGTCGGCATTATACACTTACTGTCCATCCGTCTGCCAGTGCGAGGAGAATTAAATTCATAACAGATCGTTCCAATACAAATTTACTATTGTAGTTGCTAAATCATAGGTAATATTAGAATATACTTTCACTAAAAGTTGTTGCATATTCACTACTTGTTCCAAAGAAATACATATTTACCCCTCTTTCCATTTAAAATTTTAAGGTTGACCCCTTAGGGTACGGCACTGCATGGATATTTACGGTACGACACTGATCCAGAGAAAATAGCTTTGATTTGCCACGTGCAACTTACTAACCTAATGTTTTATTTCAAAGCTCTATATGCAATAGGAAGCAAGTTGTTTGATTTGATTATTTTAGGTGGGGCACCCTATATATATATATATACATATAAATAATAATAAATCACAGCCATATTCAATCCACTAGTGCATGAGGCCTCTCCCCGAAGGGAGCAGTTGGTCTACTGCTCCCACGCTGACCAGACGGGTTGGGATATATATATAATATTCAGCCGTTTTCTATCCACTGCTGGATGAAGGCCTCCCCGTTTTCTTTCCACATATCTCGGTCTGCTGCTATCCTCATCCATGTAGCTCCGGAAAAACGCTTGATTTCATCTACCCATCTTACATTTGGACGTCGTCTCGGTCTTTTCTTTTCTCTAGGAATCCATTGTAGTACATTTGTCTTCCACCTTCCATCTGTTCGTCTAGCTATGTGACCGGCCCATCTCCACTTCATCTTCTTCGCAGTCTTGATTACATCATCTACCTTTGTGCGCGAATCCATTCATTTGTCTTCCTGTTCCTCCTGGTTATTTCTAGCATGCATCTCTCCATTGCCTTTGTGTGACTCTCAATCTTTGAGTCGTTTGCGCATTCAATGTCCAAGTTTCGCAGCTCTACATCATCACGGGTAAGGCACATTGATTATAAACTTTACGCTTCAGACACATTGCTTTTGAAAATAACGTGTAGTCTTCCAAACGAACTCCACGCCATTTTACATTTAGTATTTATTTCATCAGTCAACTTTGCATTCGATGTTTTAAGCTGGCCAAGGTAAACATACTCATCTACTATGCCTATCGTCTCTCCGTTAATCTTCACTTCCTTCTTTGCAGCATGTTGGTTGTACATTACTTTTGTTTTACTTAAGTTCATTTTAAGGCCGATTTTCGAACTCTCGTTACTCAGTTCTTCCATTCTGGTTTGTAGTTTCTCTGCACTTGAAGCAAACAGGACTATATCATCAGCGAACCGTAGGTGATGAAGATAATCGCCATTAATTTTAATTCCAACTTCATTCCAGTTTAAATATTCGAACACTTTCTCTAGGACCACACTAAACAGTTTTGGAGAAATTGAATCTCCTTGCCTTACTCCTTTTCCAACTTTAAATTTTTCACTTTCTTGATGTAGTCTAATGACAGATGTGGCAGTCGAGTTAATGTTTCGCAGTAACTTGGTGTATGCACCTTCGATGCCTTGATGTTCAAGTGACTTAAATACTGCTGCTAAGGAGACCAAATCGAAAGATTTTTCAAAATATATGAATCCGAAACATAATGGAAGTTCATATTCATTAGTCATTTCCACAATTTCATTCAATGTTTGTATGTGGTCCATTGTGCTAAATCCACGACGAAATCCGGCGTGTTCCCTTCCCTAGTTAAAATTTAAGTCTCGTTCAATACTATTCAAAATAACTTTGGTGAACATTTTGTATAGGACTGACAGTTAACTAATTGGTCTGTAGTTTTCGACGCGTTCTTTGTTCCCATTCTTGTATAACAAAATGATAACGGCATTATTCCAAATTGAGGGTATTTCTCTCTTCCTCAGGCACATCGAGAATAATTTAGCAAGTTCCTCTTTCATTTTTTCACGTCCCCATTTAAACATCTCTGCTATGAGTCCATCTTCTCCTGACGACTTTCCGTTCTTCATCCCTCGAATTACTTTATCCGCTGCTTCTTTCATTACGTCTATGACTTCTACATCGTTTTCTTCTGAGTCTTCATTTCCTAGTTCTTCTTCGAAGTAGTACAATTATTTGTAGAAATTTTCAAATATGTTTTAAATGTCTTCCTTATTTAGTTTTACGGTCCCGTCTGGTCTCTTAACTGCAATTATTTACTTCTTTCCTGTCATGAGCTGCTGTTTGGCTTTCTTCATACTCTTGTTTTTCTCGATTGTATTTCTAATAAGATTTTCGTTATATCTTCGTACATAATCTCTTATTTCCTTCCTTACGGTTTTATTTAGTTCTATGTACTCAATTCTCTTCATGCAATTTTCTTCTACTTTCATTTCCCTTTTCTTCTTCAACAAGAGTTTAGTTTCTTCTGAGATTTTGCTTTCTTTCTTCTTTCTGGTGCCTGCTATTTCCTTGGCTGTTTCTCTTATTATCTCAGTCAGAATTTTATTTCTGCTATTGATGTCTTCTTCATCCTCTAACTCTTCCAAGGCACTGAATCTATTGCTTAGTTCTATCTCGAATGTTTGTCTATGTTTCCCAAGATTTTCCAGATCTAAAACTGGCGTTTTTCCTGTGATAAGCTGCTTTATCTCAAATCTAGTATTTTTTTTCAGCTTACATCTCACCATCCTATGATGACTCGAGACTTTGAAACTGTTCAGAACAGACACGTCTTGTAGAATTTCACTATTATTCTATAAAACGTAGTCTATTTCGTTTTTGGACCTTTCCATGTCCACTTCCTCTGGGGTGGTTTCTAGAAAAAAATGTATTGGAAATGAACAGTCTGTTGGGTTCTGAGATTTCCAATAACTTTTCTCCTCTCTTGTTTCTTTTGCCCAATTTAATGTTTCCAACTTTTGTGTCACTGCTCTGCTTGGTTTCTACTTTCGCATTGAAGTCTCCCATTACAATTTTGTAATGCGATTTGCTACTCTCCAAAACCTTCTGTATCTCCTCGTATAGGTCTTCGACTTCCTTCTCCGGGTGTGAGATTGTTGGAGCAAACACTTGTATAATATCCATACTGTATCTCTTGTTTATCTTTACCCGTGCGATTCTACCTGAAATTCCTTCAATTTCTGTGATCCGTGTCTTCAGGTCCTTATTAATTATAAAGCCAATTCCTGTCGGTTTTTCATTTTCTGTTCCTTTGAAGTAGAACTTGTGCCCTGACGGCAGTTCCAACAGTTCTTCATTTTTCCTCCACACTTCTGACAGTCCTATGATGTCCCACTTGATCCTCTTGAGTTCATTCTGCAATTCGTTTAATTTGTCCTCTCTTGCAAGTGACTGACAGGTGAGGTTAGGCACGTATAGGTCCGGTCGAGTTGCCTTGTCGGTGTCCTGGCAGTTTACAGTCCAAACCCGGGCAATTTTGACCCTCTGACTTCCTGCAGGACTGACCGCTGCGTTGCCAGCTGGATTCCGTCCTCCGGGCAATGAGGACCTCCGAGACTGTTTCCTTACTTGTACCATCATGTGTAAAGAAAGGAGGGGTGCTGACATTTGACTCACCACGCTGTCAGCTAATGCTGGTTGGTTAGCTGCCCATCCATGTTCGTTCGCTAAGCAGTTGCTTTTGTACTAAGAGGCCCCACGATGTGAACGTATGGATTGGCCATTAGGCGTCTACCCCGGTCGGTTCCCTTAAGCGTTAGCGAGAGGAATTAAGGAGTCTCATACCAGTTAGTGGCAGAAGCCTTTTGGGGCGACAGTCCCGGTTTGCCGGTCCTGTCCCGGTTTCCCGGCCAAATATATATAATGACAAAATACTTGTATTTTGAGAACATTATTCATTAACATATAATATAAATACATTATACGTAATACGCGTTTAATATGTAAATTCAAAGCCAAAACAATCCCTTTAGCACAATAGCAATCCTGTTACAGCCGCTCTGTCTTTAACGTATAGTGAGTGTACCAGTCGTTAAAGTGCAGAAGCACAGCGGGAGTCGTTTTGACCGTTCTTACGTAATATACTGCTTTTTTGTTGAAGTTAGATACATGGTAATAACCTCGTCTTAAACATTCGACTGACGTTAACTGGACACTTAATACAGAATGAATTTCACTTAATATATTTCACGTGCTGACAATACAAAAACATTACTTACAATACATTTAACATCGAGTCAAATGTCGGTGATGATACACCAAAAAATAATCCTAAAATCACTGTGAAAATGAACTCATCGACTGTGGAAAATTTATACACTACTGTTGTATGATTGTACTTTTCAATTTTATTTATTTCATTATTTTCTTAATTTTATGTATAATAGTGTATTTAGTTGTAAGACATTTTTGGTTAAATTGAGTTGTCCCTAAGATTTATTTCTCGACGTCTAAAATGTAATGGATCATGATTAAGCATTAAAATTATCCTCAAGCTCCAAGGTAACAATTATTTAAGTCAAAACAGAACAACAAGACAGTGAGACCATTCAAGTTCACACAAACTATTTCCTATGAAAAGAACTCTTTCCGATAACCATTTTCCGACCTTGGTTCACAAGAAATAAGAATTGTCACATGTATTTGTCTCTTTCACAAGAGTCTTGCGTCAATCTGAAAATCTATTAGTGATTTGAATATTAACATAAGAACCTTTCTAAGAATTGTTTTTAAATATTGTAAGCAGTTTCTCCTTGAACAGTTGTATTTTAGCCCACATGTCCTCAGTGCTTGCTTCAATCAGAAGATGATCTTATATAAATATTACCTAAAACTTCTCTTTGCACGCACTCACGTAGACGCACTCGCAGACGCTCGTGTTTAACTACCATCATTAAGTTTTGCGACAGTTTTAACCAAAGTACTACGTAAAGAGTCGTCAAAGAGTCATGTTCAAAATTGCAATCTATTTTGGACTCAGAAAAACTACAGAACTTTATATCTTTGGTGCAAACACGCTTGAGCCACTTGTGTAGTTATAAGTGACAATTCGAACTTTGATTACGAAGTGTAATTCATTCGACATATCAACACTCCAGAAAACATCTTAAATTCGAAAGGTATGTTGCTCTTTCTAAAATTAACTACGTTGGTATATGTATTTGATTCGGTATACTTTTGGTATTTGGAGCTCTCTTTAAACTCATTTGTATTCGTTGCTATTCAATATTTAATATGTTAATCTTGTAAATAAATTCTTATTTGTATCAAGATTCAGAACTTCGATGTCGATGAGATGTACTGACAGCTCATATGAAATCCATGTTTCATTTAAATTATCTTTAACACAGTGTGACGAAACTACTTGTTTCACTAGTTCATCAATTGGCGAGGAGATAATCTAGAAAATAAAAACTTATTTCTCTAGGGATTAAAGACGATAGAGCTATGATAGTTTTGCCTCAATAGCTGAATAGACTTGGAACATAAGAAAACCTTGGTCTAGCGTTGATAAATAGTTTGCTTGGTGCTACGCTAGAACAATGCAGCATTTATTGTTCTAACATAAGATCCAAAAAGTTGCCCGAATATTGGATTGAAACCAAAATGCATTACTTCATTTCAAACACTGATAATCTTGTTTCCAAAAGCTACTCTATCACCTTTGCTCCTGTTTTGCTGTAATTCACACCTAAATCGATTTTGTTGTCAGTTTGAACAAGAATGTATCTTATCCAATTAACATCAA
The DNA here is from genome assembly GCA_022664845.1 of Lepisma saccharinum. NCBI lineage: Eukaryota > Metazoa > Arthropoda > Insecta > Zygentoma > Lepismatidae > Lepisma > Lepisma saccharinum. The sequence goes on from JAGDQP010063034.1 coordinate 7,032, forward strand.
TGCTTTAATGTAACATTTGCTTCAACATCAAATCAGAAATTTGTATATATGAAAAAACAGAAAAACAATTAAAAAAGTAACATCTATATAGTAGATTTTGGAAACATGCTTCTCAGTTGTCTTCATATCACAAAATGAATGAAAAGTCTCCCAGTTAGAAGATCAGAATAGCCGAATGGTTAAGACATCTCCTCGCTGACCGTCGGAGTCACGAATCCCATCGCAGACACTGAAGAACTGTTCACCCAAAAAACATGTAACTGCAAATACAATGCAACAATGCCAACCGAATATGGAACAGCACTGCGTGCAATATACCTTTGAGAAAATAACAGTCTCAACTTGGGTCGGACATTTTGCTCGTCGGATGGTTGTGGAATTGTTGGCATTTTGCAAAGGGGCCTCGTTTGGTACATCGTGGAACTGTTGTTGAAACGTTCTGTTGGCCTACTGTTGGGTAATTGTTGCTGACAGTCGTTAGGTTGCTGACATTTCCCCAACGTTGATCTGATTTGTTGGTCCTTCCAAAAATAACCGGCAATATTACCGTTGAGCAACAGTTGACCGTTGGTTTTCCGCTTCGCCATCCACGTTAACCAACTGTTCTTGGTGCATGATCATACATTCATCATTTTTTTTCTTTCTTTTTGGATCGTTTCAGTGGAAGTAATTTTAAGAATTACTTTTACTTAACTATATTAGAAGGATGACATTCCGAGAAGTGACATTTTTCAATTCCCGGAATTTCCAAGATTTTTGGGGGAGAAATCTTAAAATATTCTTTCAGTTATGTGAATATTGTTTAAGGTCGTTAGGCAACTTTTTGACTCAGACCGAATGAATGAGAGTGAGAGACTTGGTGACATAAAGAATATGGGATGAAAGGAGAATTCTGAGATGTTCACCACAAATCCTACCAAGCACGAGCCGGGAACCTCACACACTAGGGGTGAGCGCTGCACCGAGTCACTGCGTCATTATAAAGAACGGAAAACAAGGCGTTGTGCAACATCAGAATTTAATTCATTCTGTGTTTAAGATACATTTATTTCTGGACCTCATCCAGCTATGAACTAAGTCTGTCACATATTAAAGGGATGGCGTCATTTGGCTATCACTCTTCCGATGACGTAGTAGCTAGAACATTTATCTCGATATTATATCAAGATTCGTTTGGTGAATCTGAGGGAAGTCTTAGAAAACCTCGGTCAGTGTGACCTGCAGGAGGTGTCAAGTTGCGTGCCTCCCCGGTCCGAGAAAATACAAATATTTAATATATGCGTTTAGTAAGAGTAAAGCATGTCTGTCAAGCTCTTCTGATTCATAAAAGGGTAGCTTATTTCTAAGAGGATTACATAAGGTGCATTGCTTCAAACGTTCAATAACTAGTTAGTATTTCTTCAATGTGTAAAGGTTTGACCTCTAGTTAATAAAAAGGACAAACAGAAGCATATGATTGTAGGGTGTACAGTCACGAAAAGGATATTTCGGACGGAAAACGATTAGTTTTACATGCATTTCTTTAACTTACAATGGTTCAAGTGTGTCCTTAAATCTTGTCATCTTCATTTAACTCATTTCTCGACGTCATACAATGATGATTTTTTTTTCACAGCTACTTAAGTGAGATGCCAATATAATAATAATAGTCCATAGTTATTTCAGATATGAGAAAGTATTCGAACACCGAAATAATTCGAAAAATAAAATTTCTGATTTTGATGGGAAAATGTTGAAATACCTTTAGTGTTATAAGGTGACTAAAAAGCCGCGAATAAAAAAACATGTTTTTAAAAAGAAACAATTCGTACTAAAAATTAAAAAGTAGATTTCTTTTCAACAAAATAACTTTTTCTTCTTTTAATGAATGACAAAAATGAAAAGCATATATATATAGTGAAACTTCAAAATAAAATACAGTGAAACTTCTATACAGTGGACAGTAACGGGGAACGTAAAACTGTAACTTATTCGGAAGTGTCCGCTATTCGGAAAAAGCTTAGGATGAAAAACAAGAAAAAATGGATAACTTGTAGCCAGACTAAGATAAAATGCACGAGACGTAATTCCATTGTTCAACCAATGCTGAAAATGGCTACTAAGCAATATGCACTTTAAAAAAAAACTAAACGAAATACAATACCTTACTCAACAATGCGCGATAATGTTAGAAATCCTGCCCGTTATTGTTTGAAATATCAGAAAATATGATAATTTTAGTCTTGGCTGTCCGTTATTTGGAAGTTCTACATAGGCACTGTGGAATTGTTTTCAGTGTCCGCGTCCGTTATTGAGAATGTCCGCTATTCAGAACTAACTTTTCCATTGTGCCGAATGATGTTCTGCCGGGGAATTGAAAAGTGGCCGTTATTTAGACTTGTCCGCTTTTTACAGGTGTCCGTTAGGAGAAGTGTATTTAAAATAAACCTTCTGTACGAATTGCCTTTTTGTTTAACAAAGAAATATTATTTTTTTATTAAACCTATATTTATGAGCCAGGCTCTCAGCTGTGCCTAAGTCGTGACATATCCTAGGGCAGAAAGAATCGTCAATAAAGACATTTACAAAATTTCTTTTATTATCTATTCACATCTTTGTGTTTGAGTGTCAAGTGATAAGTTCAGACTGCCGATAAACATAAGTTACATAAAAATTAAATACTGTATCCCGAAAGATCTTTTCCCGTGACTATAGTAAACCCTAACAAAATGTTCCAAAGGTAAAAACAAACTTATATTTTGTCTTTTAAACATGGCTATACTTGCATCATCACCAAGTTCGCAGCATACGGAAGTACGAATTGCAACATTTTTTTTAAACATTGAGGTTTCCGAAAAATCTTTGCTTTAAAAATGCCAAGAAATCTCTGACGTTGTAATTAAATGTGGTTTAATTTGTGATTGAGACAAACAGTACCAAGATTCAATGAATGTCAATGTTACCAGCCTAAGGACAAAAGCATTGTTTTTATAAAGTTCTATTATTTGGAAATTTCTTGTTCGATTATTAGCTGAAGTACCTAAGGAAAGTACCTAAACTTTAGGTACTAGGTACAGGAAAATGTACCTAGTTACAGGTACTAGGTACTACAATGTACCTAGGCACATGCTTCAGGTATATGTTTTATACCTAGGTACTACCCAACGCTCCTTGATATATTTTCGAAATTTGCTGGGTTTGATTTAGTGAGCAATCGTTCTTCCGAATCCAGAGAATGTTAATAAATAAATACATTTAGGTGAGGTCTGTCAGAGACCCCAAATGACTCATTCCATCTTTCCGTCTCGGTTACAAACAGGTAGTAACGTTAGTCAATTCGTGGGACGCGAACCTTTGAGGTTGAGTGCAGTTAGTGGACAGGTGCCCACTGAAATGAGAGGTCCCGAGCCAAGTGGTGTTGCGATGACAAAGCCTCTCATGCTTGGAGATCTAGTTCACTTTCCCAATTTCTCTGATCAGGTAGTGAGTCAGATTCCTTAGGTGTTCCTAACTAGTTTGGAACAGGACTTTGAACTCATAAGACTATCTGCTGAACACGGGTTACTATTGGCATCTAGGCTCCTGACCGGTAGACTGTTAACCTGGTACAGCGCAATCAAATCACAAATACACACTTACAGGGATTTTGTAAAGCACTTTCTTAGTCGATTCAGTGATGAACGTCTAAATATTATGAAAGTTGGACGTTTTCAAAGTGTTAAATTTGTGAAAAGCGAATACAAATCTATCGTAGACTTCGCTTGGAGTGTGGCAAAGACTATGAGGTGATGGTGAGGAAGATGATTTGCTTGAAATTTTGTTACAGGCACTTCCTCTCTCGTTAGGTCGTCAGATGCCTTTGTTAAAACTCAATAGTGTTGAAGAACTGATAGAGAACTTGACATTGTTAGAGAGTGATAGAGAGTTATCCGACGATAGTGATGTAGAACTCGATCTCGAATCATTTTTGGTGCCGTCCAATATTCAGAAGCGGAAACAACGAGGGTACTAGTAAGGACAGTAGAAAGAAATTGCAGGTTGGGAATGTTCAGACGACAGCTAATGCTGGAACGCAGACTTTGCAGTTGGGAGCTGGGTCAGTTAGTTCAGTTAGGACGGTGACTACGAGTGGAGTCAGTGCAGCAACCGGTAATGGAAATAGGAATAGAAATGGGAATAGGTTCAGCAGGTGGAATAGGGATAATGGTACTATTTCTTATGATCCAAGATTCAGATCTAGAGGTAACAACGACCAGAATAGAAACAACAGTAATAACAACGATACACATAATGACATCACACACAAAATACTTACACTCGAAGTTATAATGGTAATAACATGAATAGACACAACGTGCCTAACATAAACAACACTAATAAAACAGAGAACAAAAGTAGTAATCCGAACATAAGTATTCTTGGGACCTTGATGCAAAATCTATTGTCATGATTCATACTCGTAATAAAACTTAAATATAATACAAATTGAAATCTTATAAACTTGTATAAATGATATCTACACGGTTGGTCAAAACTCTTAAAAAAATGAAATTTAAAATATTAAAACCTGAGCATATAACACTATTTTAATCAACTTTGTCAGTTATTGTATATATAACATTTTATGGAATTTTGTTATAAAATGGTGTCGGTCAAAAAGTCAAACAGTTTTGTGCTCTTTATTTAATCACGAAATATAGTGTCTTACGTCGAAATACTCTATCTTATGACTTATTACTAGATAACCAATAAATTATTACGATATATTCTGG
>JAGDQP010063035.1:562-11782 GCA_022664845.1 Lepisma saccharinum
GTTTGGCCGTAGGGGAGCAGCTCATAGTAGATAATTAACTGCCAATCCCACCAAACACACAGCAAAACCTTCCTGGCCGTCAATCCTGGCCTGGGCACCGTTTGCGCCGGCGCACCGCGCTTCGACCACGACCGTTTTCGCGTGACGTTGTCGTAAGTGATCCACTTTTCATCACCAGTCAACAACCGCTTCAGAAATGGGTCGCTTTTGTTGCGATTCAGCAGCGATTCGCAGATGGAAATTCGGTCCATGAGGTTTCTTTGCGTTAACTCGTGTGGCACCCATACATCAAGCTTCTTTGTGTATCCAGCCTTATGCAAATGGTTCCACACGGTTTTTTGTGCAATGTTTAGCTCTTGGGCAATCGAAACAGTGCTTACATGACGGTCGGATGCGACAATGTCCATGATTTTATCGACATGTTCGGCACGTGGCCTTCCAGTGCGTGGTACATCTTTGACGTCAAAATTACCGGCACGGAATCGACGAAACCAAAATTGCGCGTGATTGGCTGTTACAGTATCAGGACCAGAAACACTATTCACATTTGCAGCCGCCTGGCTTGCGTTTTCGCCTTTATCGAAGAAAAACTGTAAAATATAGCGTATTTTCTCTTTGCTAGTGTCCATTTTGACGCGCGCTCACACAACACTGAGTCAACTCATCACAACTATCTGAACAGTGTTTGTAGTACGCAATCTCATCGTTTGAACGCCATCTCGTTGAACCCGATCGGACTTATACAACGCGAGATACAGATCACTGAAGCGATCTATTGGCAAAATAATGGATTACTTTTTACTACACCAGATATTATTACTTATTTATTTATTTACAGTATTTATTTATCTACTTATTCCACAATTCCAGGTAGGAATATGTATGCCTTATAATAATAATAATAATAATAATAATAATAATAATAATAATAATAATAATAATAATAATAATAATAATAAAGTCGTCTTTGTTGAGGACATGTTTCAAAAATAAGAAATAGCACACAACCTAATTTTGTATATAATGAGGTACAAATGGTAAGTATAAAATGCAGTATTGTAATTACAGTAATTACAACATAAATAAGTAATGCATACATATACCTTAATATAACACAAAGATATAGATTATTCAATAAGTAGATAAATATCTATAAAGTTTGGCAAGTGAAAATGTAAAAAATGTCAGATCTCTCTCTCTCTCTCTCTCTCTGTAAAATAAAGAGTCCCAGCATAAGTATAATTTCGAATAATGGAAATCAAATCCATTTGATGTAACCATCGTAATGCGTATACGTGACCATGATATCTCAACGCAGTCCGAAGATAAAAGAGATTTGGATTATGGTTCAAAACACGAATTATAACTTTTCCTTTGAGCCGAATATCGAAAACGGGTGGTTGAAGATGTTTAGTTACCCTAATAAAGCACAGGAATAGGCTTTAGGCATGTCGGAATGGAAATTTTCAAAAAGCACAACGAATCAAAACGAAATCTGCACACCATAATAGTGGCGAAAAGGGATATTGAAATACAAAAACAAATTATACTATCCAGGAATAGGTCTTGCCAACTCGGATAAATGCATAGATTGTAAAAAGAATACAATATCGATATTGATACGCCTAGAAAGTACGCAGAACTATTACTGGCCTATTTTTACGACTAGGCTATTGTAAAAGTCTGTATAACTCAGCTCACGTTTAAGTCTATCTTATGTGGACAACGTTACATTAGCCTTAAACACATCCTGTATACGGTGTAGTTCGTAACCTTCGTACCGGGGCTTTAATTCGGCTCCTATTGCACATATGGTAGAGCTTTGCAATAAAAAAATGTACATATCAAAGTGCATGTGCAGAATCACATGATGATGTTGCTGAAAGCAGTGGCATCCCGGGAATACATCTACGGGAGGCAACTTCAAAATTTTAAATATAAACTGGGGTTGATTTTGCTCCCTTTGCAATAAGCGTGACATTTTGAATCACTTTTAGAGGAACAAAAGCTTTTGAAACATTTTGAATTTAATCAAGAAGTAAAAAAAAAATGAAAAATAATTGGATTCCTTATCCTAACATTAACAAACATAACTGCCACAACACAAGAAAAATTTAGGGGTAGCGTGTCTGCCAACCAAGCGGCATTGGGTATGTCGAGCGTACGAACCCTGCTCCGGCCGGCCATCCTGACTGAGGTTTTCCTTAGTTTCAACAGGCGAATGCCGGGATGGTATCTTCTGTAAGGCTAGGGTCTCTGCCTTAGCACTAGGGATGTCAATCCGCTCGGCTCGAGCGGCGAGTCTAACGCTCGAGTTGAGTCGTCGCTCGAGCTCGACTCACTGTAACCTAGTCGCAGCGTGAGTCTCTCTGAGCAACGACTCGAACAGTTCTGAGTACCGACTCGACTCGAACAGTTCTGAGTACCGACTAGGCTCGAGCAGCTACTGAGCGCCGACTCGACTCGAGCACATAGTGAGCGCCGACTCGACTCGATTCGAGCAGTTGTGACCACTGACTCGAATCGAGCGAGTCGACATTGAAATAACTAAAAAAAAAACTTTTTAAGACATTCTTTTCTTAGTCAATTCGTACTAAAAAGAAAAAAAATGTTTATGCATGACTAAAAAAAAGAATGAGGCGCGTTATTTCAAGAATTTATGAAGCGACAGTATATGAGAGCGCGCCCATGCTTTCCATTTTAGGCATGCATAAACATTTTTTTTTTCTTTTTAGTACGAATTGACTAAGAAAAGAATGTCTTTAAAAGTTTTTTATTAATTTTTTATGTTAATTTAGTTTCACTATTTGTTTTTTCTTTCCTACTAACTTTAGAAACAATGATAGTAGAAAGCATGATAGTCGATGTGAAGTTAGTTTATTGATCTTCTTGGCAACATAATTTGTTGTTCTAAGTTTTCTCTAATAACTGAACAAGTACATGACCGAGATAGCTGTGTATAAATTATGAGGTAAGATAACTTTGCGTTACTATGACATCGTCCACTAACTCCTTTTCTGACTGTTATTTCAATCCGCTCGGCTCGAGCGGCGAGTTGAACGCTCGAGTCGAGTCGTCGCTCGAGCTCGACTCACTGTAACCGAGTCACAGTGTAAGTCTCTCTGAGCAGCGACTCGGCTCGACTCGAGCACATAGTGAGCACCGACTCGACTCGAGCAAATAGTGAGCACCGACTCGGCTCGACTCGAGCATATAGTGGGCTCCGACTCGACTCGAGCAGTTCTGAGTACCGCTACTGAGCGCCGACTCGACTCGACTCGACCAGTTGTGACCACTGACTCGACTTGACTCGAGTAGGTACTGAGCGCCGACTCGACACGAGTCGAGCAAGCCGTTGACATCCCTACTTTGCATATCGTTGTGCTTCCCCTATCCCGGCCTGAACCTTAGATGCCTAAAGCAAATAAATAAATTCTTGAACACAAGAGAAAATGAAGTATTTACTCATTATTTTTTCTTGTCTCTTGTCACTTTTCAATGTTTAAAAAATGTAAATAATAATGTTTTTGATGAATCATGTTTTGATCATTAATCAATTTAATAAGAACGCTAGACTTGTATATTAGAGGTCTGCACGGGCTTATTGTGATTATATTTTTCCCAACTGGGTCAGGGCAAGAACTGTATGTTTGGGCCAGGGCAAGAACTGTATGCAAGGGCCAGGACAAGAACTGTATGCCAGGGCCAGGGCAAGAACTGTATGCCAGGACCAGGGCAAGAACTGTATGCAAGTGCCAGGGCAAGAACTGTATGCAAGGGCCAGGGCAAGAACTGTATGCCAGGGCCAGTGCAAGAAATGATGTACAATCTGAGGCCTGAGTTTAGTTTAAAGTTAATTGAAAACTCTATCTGATTTGTATAAAAAATGTAATAACGTTACTTTTATTCTCACTAACGAACATCACTGTCTGTGTTTATCAGTACTCATGTGCCTAATAGCGGTTGTAGCCGCAACAGATGTACCTATAGAGAAGTTCTGCCTTTTTATTCTTGGAAAAACTGTCAATAGAGGAGGCATATAAACAGAAGAACTATTGCATGTCACACGACCTGAAACCCTGGAATAACATATAACTTTGACCCTAAAACTGGCAGGTCCTTTCCAGTCGCTTTGTATTCTCCATTTGTGTCCCTCCTAGATCTTAGTAACTACAACTCCGACAGAGATGATTTATACACAGCTGGATTCGTCATGTTCTACAATGGTAAGGAAAACTATGGATGTGACTCTAAAACTAGCAGGTCCTTTCGAATCGCTTAGTATTCTTCATTTGTGACCCTACTAGATCTCAGTAGCCACAAGTTCTACAGAGATAAGCCATACAGCGTTGGATTAGTAATGGACACTGGTGGGAAAATCTATGACTGACTAAAGCTGGCAGGCCACGGCATTCGCTTAGTAATCTCCATTTGTTCCTATCACTTTGAGTTTTTTTTTTAATACGTTATAATTCGAATTTATACGGGGGCGCTTTCGTTTCGTTTATAATAAAACTATTACTTAATATTTTACGTTATTAGGCTAGGAATTGTTAGGTTACAATCTACCTTTGATTTTAGTGGATGGAAAATACTAGTTTTAAGTGAGTAAAATCTTTCACTCTAGCTAATGATTATTTGTTTGTTTTTCTTCCGAGGAAGTGTTTTAACTACTCCTTCCCTGCAAGACAATTATGCAGAGAAAATGGTTGATCTAAATTACTTCTGGTAGCCAGCTGATAAGGAGATAGACAAACATTCTAAATTATGTCTTCGAATTCCAAAAAATCATCTATCATAACTTTGCCATGGTTATTAGGAGAGAAATTAAACAGGCGTTGGAAAAATGTAATTAATATTTAGGTCCTTTGGGGCGAGAGGGGAAAGACTGCATTACGAAGTCGAGTAACTCTTTGCGGGACCTGCAACCTTATTTCGGGTAATAATTTTTCTGAGTGAATTTTACTATGTATTAGTTTGTGTAGAAATGATAATAGAGAATTAACTTTTCTATTTTAACTAATTCAGCGCGCAAGTACAGAGAATAAAATTATCTAGCGTTGGGTCTTAGGTCGTGCTGTGTGAATTGATGAAGTGCATAATTGACATATTATTAGGATTAAAGTGTTGCTCCGTGGTGTAGTAGCTAAAGCAACGGATAATAAATCACAACGTTGCAGGTTCGAATCCATTCACAGATACGTGGAAAAATTTTCGATTATAAATGAAGACGAGAGAGTAAAACATGTCATTGAATAAAGGCATAATGTAATCAAGGTCCAGTTTTTTTCTAAAACTACTGTAAAAATATGCATAATTCGGTTTACTAAAATAGTACATTTCCTCAGTATGTAACTTGGTACTATTTTGAGTGCATACAACTGAAAAATAAGTTGAGCTAACATTGGGCCACATGTACATTGGAATTACCATATACTTTGCTCTATGTTGAACTTCGCTTTTAGGGCCAACGTTATTGCTAACGATACGGCTAGCGGCCAACGACCAAATAGTACGTAGGCCGAACAGTACTGAGAAACGTTAATCTAACGTTAAAACGTACAATCAGATTTTCAATGGTCCAACAAGAATTTGCTACTTGGGGTACACACGATTTTGTATTATATTTGTTGTAACTAATACAATTTGCAATATAATTACTAAATGAAAATGTCTATATTACTATTGAGTTGATGCTTTATAATGCGGCCCTCGCTCTCTTCCTGATTAGTCAATTTGGCCAGCTGCCAAAAAAGGTTGGAGACTCCCTGGAGTAGACTATAACGTTTTTCCGAATGATGATTGAATTAGCTGTTTGGGAAGATTGCTCGTTAGTATTCACAGTGCAATGTAAATATTACACTTGTTAATAATTGCTCTGGGATAAATAGCTACTACTGAACTATGATATATGCAGCAAACGCATGTTTGCTGTAAGATTAAAAATTATATTTTGGAGCTGTAAGTAATGCTTTTGTTACAGTACTACACAAATCTGCTTTATGTGATAAATAGGACAAGAAATACAGAAGAGGTATAGAATGAATGAAGACGATACACTGTCAGGAAAGTCGAAATAATATATTGCATTATGCTAGAATAATAACTTCCAAGGGGAAGCAAAAGCTGGGGAAGGGGGCAAATCCTCCTCCACTCACCACCTCTACCCTCTTAGCAAGGAACCATTGAGGAAGAACACAAACTCTACAGAATTAGCAATTTTTCACAGGAATCACAGAAACCGGTCGAAAACGTGTTTCATTCAAGCGGTATACACATTTCAGGCATTCGCTTCTCCAACTTCCCACCCCTTCCACGGCCAGGCCTAGAGTGGGGCGTGGCTTACCCTCATCAAACCTTTTAGAGGTGGACTAGAATAGCTATATAAAAATACTATTTTTTATTGGTGTATCGGATATGTTTGTAATTAAAATTATTAGAATCGTTTGTTCACTAGGAATAAAACAAAAGAATGTTGATCTTTCTAGCGTAATTGGTTGCAAAGTTAGTCATATTGTAATTTAGAGAAAACAAAATAATTTTATTTATTTTTTAATAATTTATTTCTGAAAAACTAGGAAACAAATGTACGTTCTAAGTATTTCAACCCGTGCATAAACTTCTGAAGAATGCTCCAAAACTTTTCTTTTCTATTAAAGATACCAGTTCCTTAGAAAATGAAGATATTCGGTATCCATTTTCTGGCCATAAGCTCCAACAGTAAATTTTCTAGCGCTGAGAGAAGTAGAAGACCCCGTTAACGAACTCGGAGGTTTATTGCCGCAGTAAAAAAGTTCGCCATTGGATTTTATCCTGGGTAATATCAAGCTAGTTTTCATCACGAACACATACTTCTCGAAGATCTCTTTTAATAATGTAATCCCAATAACGTCTCGATAGACCAAATATATATACGGATGCAACAAATCTCACATAGTAATGATATGTAAAATACATGATGTTTTTTTGCAGATAAGGAAAACCGACGTGGGGGGTAAAAATTCCACGGTTGAATTTTTACCCCCATTGACTAAAATTTTTTGTGCAGATGCAGCATCTCTGACATAGTAATTATATGAAAAAATACAGGATGTTTTTTTGAATATAAGGAAAACCGACGTGGGGGTAAAAATTTCACGGTTGAATTTTTACCCCCTCCCCATTGACCAAACTATATGTGCAGATGCAGCATTCCTTACATCGTAATTATATGAAAAAATACAGAATGTTTCTTTGAAGATGAGGAAAACCGACGTGGGGGGTAAAACTTTCACGGCTGAATTTTTACCCCCCATTGACCAAACTATATGTACGGATGCAGTATCTCTTATGTAGTAATTATATGTAAAAAGACTTAACATTTTCCTTTGATGTTCACTGAAACCGACAGGGGGTAAAAATATCCCGTGAAATTTTTACCGGGGGGTAAAAATTCGATGGTGGTAAAACTATCCCGTTACACCGGCATTCACTTCGTGTTTGATAGTTTGTTTCCCCATTCTAGGCGAAGGGGTGGTTGGAATTTTGCAATATTAAGTTTTGCTGTCTTGTTTTTGTGGTCAGTGGTCTTCCGCACTGTCGATTTCTCCCGTTGTATTTTCGGAAAGGTATGTAGTGCAGGGTAGGGTATGATAGTGTGGGGTGGCGGAGGGGTGGGACCTATGGCCAGTAATCTCTAATCCCCTATCTGTTCGCTCAGAGCTTCTGAGGAAGATCGCGATACGTGATCGAAACTGTAACGCTAAGATTTTTATTTATTAATAAAACGTATTTGCTTTGGTCAGAGTTTTATTATTTATATGTTAAAGTAGTTTTCGAAAGCTAAGAAGGAAGGTGTGCATTGTATGATGTTATAAGAATGTTCTCACTTACTATTTCACTGGTTCTAGAACGCTGGCTGCGGATATAATTATTAGTACAGTAAAATTAGACAAAAAAACACCGAAACCTGGAAATCCAAAAGAACAAAGGTTTAACTGTTCCAAACTATTTATTACACTTTACTCTAAGAGTGGTAAAAAGTCTCCGCAGTAATACTGTCGGGTTTGGGAGAAGGGAAAGGGGTCAGAAAAGTTCGTTTTCTCAGTTTTCTGCAGTCAATGCTCCTTTGTTAAAGATATAGTTACATTTTGGCTCCCTAGATGTCTCTAGGTTATCAAAGCTCAATATTTCCTCTGCATGGTCTTATTCTTGAGTCAATGTGCACAAACATTTTAGAAATTAGTGTTTTAAAAAAATATATCTGATATTGTCTTCCATATTTAAATTATTTCTTACTTTTAGAATCCTTTTTCTGTTAATTTACTACACTTTCCAAAGAATGAAAGACTGATATAAAAAGGTAAGTGTATAAAGCCTTATAGGTGGTGTTAGTTGTGTTGTAAGGCTTTGACTTGTGTTGTGTGTAATTGCAGTAGACATTAATTATTATTGTCTATTGCAGTATGAGTTGTGTATTACAACCTTGCGTGGATAAAGGTGGTGAACGTATCCGCTTAACTCAAAAAGGGAGGGATAGAATAATAAAATGCAGTGAAATTAGGCAAGATGGAGTAAAGGATAATATCGAAAACAAAGCAGTGTTGGAAGTGCATAAGGAGTGTCGTAGACGCTACACTTTAAAACCCAAACCACCCTCAACAGCTTTAAATCCTGAGCCTACACAACCCCCCGTTCTCCATTCGACTTCAAAACTCACTGTTTCTTATGTGGTCGCTCATGTGTCGATGTGTCGAAATGTAGATATCCATACCAAGAAGAATGGAGTGAGGTACAGACAATTGAGTTGATAAAAAGCATCCGTGCAGATGCAACAAGAAGAAACTGTGCATGAGGACAAGAAGTGCTTCTCAGACTTAGCAATGTCATTGACCTAGTCCAATGTGATGCAAGGTACCATAGGTATTGTTTATCAAGATTCAAGATTGGAGGCTTAAGTAAACCTGGGAGCCAGCAACTGGAGGCGGATCAACAGCAGAATCTGAAAGAGCTTCAGCATTTGATAAATTATGTCAGTATTTAATTGAGAATGATGAATGCCAGTAGACGTTGAAGGAATTACAAGAATTGTATAGCGATCTGAATCCTAATGTGGAATCATACGATGACCGCTATCTCAAGAAAAAAATGATGGTCCGTTTTGGCCCCAATATACATGTAACAGATCTTCCAGGAAGTTCGTAATTTGCTTCAGTGGAACTGCATCTAAAATCCTGTCAGACGTCTGGTACCAAAACCGGCAAATTGTTGAAAAAGATGAGGAACTGAGAGTGATCAAAACTGCAGCAGCAATAATTCAACGTACACTGAAATCTCAAGTTTATGATTGCTCGCAGTTTCCAACTCTTGAACAAATTCAAACGGGAAGTCCAGATCTGATTCCAGAATTACTGAAGACACTGATCTATGAAATCATTAAACCTGCCAGGGAAACAGAAGAAAAGAAAAAAGTTACCAAACGGAAAACAATCTCCATTTCTCATTCCATAATTGCAGTATCTCGGCCAAGATCATTTGTATCCCCTGTCCAATTTGGTACAGCAGTGTTCCCCCACAGAAGATTTGGCTCCAGACTCTTAATTGACTTACTGGCAAATATGGGGTTCTGTGCTTCTTACAGTGAGGTATTGAAATTCGAAAGATCAGTTACTAGTGAGGACCAATTAAACATAAATCAGGGGTATGTGCAGTATGTCTTTGATAATGCTGATTACAATGTACACACTGTGAATGGCCATGCCACTTTTCATTCAATGGGCGGTGTGTTGTGTGGGACACCTCAATTCGCACTCAATGTTGACACCTGTGTACCTCGGAGAAATGTCAGAGCAGAAGAAATTGAACATAGTGGGTTAACGGAATTACAGATATACCAACGTTCAGATACATCTGGTTATACACGTATAACAGCGTTAGATTGGCAAGCAATGCAAATGAAACCTTTATCGGCTGTTACCGCTCACACCTTGGATATGTTTTGGTTGTCTGGTATCTGGCTTATTGGATCATGTACCAACAGTAGGCCTAGTTGGAGTGGTTGTATGGAAAGGTGGTATGCTGCACAGCCATATGAAACATCAGCAGTTTTGGCTCTTCCATTCGTAAATTTAGCACCCTCAAATCCTTCGACCATTTACACCGTTCTTATTTATGCTGCTCAGGAGGGTATTAAGCAGGGGCAGGCTTGCACAATGGTCAAGTTTGATCAACCACTATATGCCAAGGCCCGGGAAATTGTAGCTAGTGCCCCTCCCAGCAGTTCTTTGAATTCACTGTTCATCCGCCTTGGAGGGTTTCACCTTCTTCTTTCTTTTATAGGATCAGTGGGGCACATAATGGCTGGAAGTGGTTTGGAAGAGATGTGGAGTCAAGTTTACGCAAAAAACAGCATTCCGCAAATGATGAATGGGAAAGCATATTCCAGATCTGTTCGCGATCTGTTTCTAACACAAGAAGCTCTTGTGACTGTTTTTATCGAGACACAGAATCCTGACGTAAACAAGGAAGAGTTAAAGGCACTCTATTCATCACTCACTTCTTGAGAAATAGGTTCTGATGAGATAGTGGGGTCTACTGCAGTCAAGAACTTGGTAAACACTTTGGAAGAGCAGCTGCAGAATTTCAAGGCACTTGGTAGAACACAAAACTTGTGGATCCAATTCATGGAAATGGTGAGTCTTATCAGGATGTTCATAAAAGCAGAGAGAAGTGGAGATTTTTATCTCCATCTTCACTGAGTTCAGCAAATGCTACCTTTTCTCCATGCCACAGGACACTTGAATTATGCAAAATCGGCACATGTGTCAAGATTGCCTGCAGCTTTTAAGCACTTTACCCGAAGACGAGTTCGACAAATTTATCACCAAGTTTTTCTTCACCATCCGCCTAAGTGACAAATTTTGGTGCGGTGTTTGGAGCGATATGACCATCGAACAAGTGTTAATGCGAGCGATGAAAAGCAGTGGTGGTTTGACAGGCGGCATAGGAATTACAGCATCAACGATCGCTACATGGGTAAAATCAATGCCTGCGAGCTCCAGGATTGTTGAGGCAGTTGAGAGATTTGCATCTGTTAATTCTGTTTCCTCAGAGCAGCACGTAGAGTTACGTGATGCCAACCAGAAGCGAAATACCAAGCACGTACAAGTTTTTATTACTTGGTTTCGACAGCATAATCCTTTTTCAAAACCTTCTCAGCTGTCTTCTCTCTCCACAGGTATA
>JAGDQP010063036.1:0-11781 GCA_022664845.1 Lepisma saccharinum
TGAAGAACAACCAAATGGGTTTAGTCCGTACTAAGGATGAACTAACGTTTAGTGATTCATAAGAGACGCTTTACTAAAAAAAAATTCTTCAAATTTAAATGCAATTTATTCTTAGAAGTACGTACGGGTATATGTTAAAAGAAAACTGCTTTTCTGAAATTTGTCAGTTGGTAAAGCGAAGTTTAGACGTAATTATAAACACTTACTTTATACAATTTATTTTATAGAACGGAAGCAAATGTTATTGTAAGCAATTAAATTTGCGTTTCAAATAGTTCAAATGAGTCGAAGAAGTATAGAGAGATCAATGGATGTTCGTTGAAAGTAAGAATAATTTCCTGACCCCAAAAGAAGAAAAGAAAAATGAAAATATTTTGAAACATGCATAGTTTTGGATCTACAGGCGATCGAAGTTCGACATGACGTAATATCTCGACACATAGTGACGTTAGCAGTGTTGACATAGTAAATAACACACAAAGTATTAGCCAAGCCCATAAGTAATGTTGTTTTTTTCTTCTGTGAGGAAACGAAATATAACTTACGTGGAACACGAATGTTAGGCAGGAAAATAGTCTGCATCGGACTCCACAGCACTCTATCATCTGCCAACCAATTGTTGAATCCCTTGCTGAAATAAGTGATATGTTTTGGAGGCAAAGATCTGGGTCACTGATCATCACACGTCATCCTCATGTTTCGATGTTTTCCTGGAAAGGTGGTTTTGCAAGCTGCGAACAGACAGAAGTCTAAACTGTTGGTGCAAGATCTGGTAAAAACGGTGGGGGTTGGAGTTTCTCCCAGACATGTTTTACGATACTAACACAATTTTTTTCTTGCCGTGTGTGGGCACGCGTTATCACCGTCGATGACAAAACCCTTGCGAGTAACCAGAAGAGGACGTTTTTCAAATGGAGTCCGTAGGTGTTGAAGCTGCTGACAGTAGGCATCTTTATTAATGCTGTGGTTACGTGGCGAAAGCTCAAAATGGATTGTCCCATGGATATCCCACCAAATACTCAACATCCCTTTGCAGGGGTGGATATCCTATTTTGGCACAGCTTTAGTACCCACTGCCATTTGCGTGTAACGTTATGATACAGGACCCACCTTTCATCCATTGTTACCAGAAATGGCTCACCTCTATGACGGGTGAGCAGGACATTACAAATTTCAAGCCGATGCTGTTTCTGTTAAGGCGTTAAAACACTGGAGTACTCATCTTCTGAATTTTGACACGTACCCAAGGTCCTTCAGATAGCGATGAACGATGGAATGGGTGACGTGGAATTCGCTGGTCATTTCTTCAACAACTTTCACTGGATTTGCCTCAATCTCTGCTCTCAGGTTGTCGTTGTCAGGCTGCACAGATCTCCCTTCTCGTGACTTATCGGTGAAACTGGTGTCTCCAGACCAAACCCTCTGGCAGTTTCACACATCTACAGCACCTTGGCTATATATGGGATTGATGTTTCGTTCCGCTGCGCTGGCTGCAAGTCCCTGGTAAAATTCTTACAGAATGGCATGCGATATGTGGTCCTCCGACACTGCCGTGATCCCTAAACGTGGAGTAGATCGTTCTTCTTCTACACACTACTGTACTACACTACAGTTAAGTGCCATACATGACTTAATTATAACACGTACCGTCTACTTCACTATTCGTTCATCAGATGGCGCCACTCAAGCGGTTATCGCACATACGACATTACTTATGGGAAAAACCAATAGTAAGTGATACATCTAATTAAACATAGTTTGTGATTGGCGGAGTACCGTGTAGGCAGGTTCAGCAACCTAAGAATGTTATTGTCAAGTAACTAAATGTTTTATGAGAGCAAGCATGGAAATCCTGTCTAAGCTGCGTTCGCCGATCCCAAAGATAACTTAAGAACATATACCGGGCACTATCACGAGTGTGATTTGGTAAGCCGAACCCGTTTACATCATGACTTCTCGAGGTTTGACGTTCCTTGTGACGATGCCGCGTTAATGTTTAGCACCTGTAGCTACAATGCGCGTTCCGAAATTTCCTCAAATGAATATTTTCTTGTTTTGATGTTGAGAATTCGTCCTCAAATTTTTTACACGCATTACTCTGTCACCCTCTACAACTGAAATATTAATCTACCTCTCTTGCGAATCATCACAATTCATTGGGATTCAGTTAAGCAACTGCAAACCAATCATATAATTCGGCCTTTCTGTTCCTTACGTTGGTCCTGATTACTCGTAAGAGTCGCTAAAACTTACATTAAATTATCCTACTTAAATAGTGGTAAGGTATTGTCCAGTAGTACCAGACGAAGAAAAGAAAACTCGGGTCAAGTGACACTTGCGTCCTGTGTGGGCGATGTTTGGGCGAATCAGCATGTAGTTATGGGGGTATTTGAAGAACAAGTTTAATCAAGTGAACGTCCAAACAAGTTACGATCGAAAGAGAATCATAAGAAAAGTGGTATCTAACACAAGAATGGAAATCCTTAGTGAAGTACTGCTGCACACTGTTCTATTATTGAATTTGAACTTAAATTTTATGTAGGATCTTTAGGCAACCTAGGCTCAGACCAAATGGATGATGATGAGAGAGTTAATCGAACGAAGAAAGTGGAAGGAAGGGCCGATGAAACACGCGCACACAGAGTTTGGCTACCTCAAACTCCCACGTGACACAAGCGAGGATTGAAAAACGATCGAGACGAATCAGAGATAGAAGTCTACATTTCAACCACAACATCAACAGTTTCCTTTTAAACTTTTTTCGAAAAAAAAATGGACGGCATTTTGAATAAATTTTGCAGCCAGAAATAAGTTTGGTACATCACAAATATACTGTACAGCGGACATAATTTGTAAAATGTATGATAGGTTCATAAAGTGTTAGTAAAGTGTCCATAAAATGTAAACACACATTGAAAGGTTTTAATAAGAATTGTTTATTAAATATTTCTTTTCCACATGTCGTTAACAATATTGACAACATTTTTTATGTTGCTTTGCAATTAGACTTTCCACCGAGAACCCACTTTTTTATTACGTCACTCTATAGGAAATTACCTTCTCTTTTCAATGATGTAAGCCCCATATCCCCATCAGATGTTTCTCCTGAGGTATACATGGTATTAAGTTTCAAAATCAACATAATTATTTATAATGATGTGAACAAAAGTTCATTGTAGATGGTCCTCCGTCGAAGAACCCACTGTTTTATTACACCATTCTATAGGAGTTTTTCAGCTCTTGCCAATAATGCATGCCTCACATCTGCATCTGTTGTTCCTCGTGAGATATTTATTGATTATGTATTCCCACTCACTAAGAACCCACTAATTCTATTAGGTCATGCTATAGAAAATTTTCTTCTTTTTCAAGTGGTGCAAGTCTCATATTTGTGTCTGGGGTTCTTCTTGAGATATTCATGGTATTATATTGCAAACTCACCATAATTATATATAAATAATGATATAAAAACAAACTAGTGCTTTGCGGATGGGCTTCCTACTAAGAATGCACTATTTTTATTACACAAATCTATAGGGATTTATCTGGTCTACTTGATGGTGTAAGTCTTATATCTGTGTCCGGTGTTGCTCGATAGTAGTGGTCTGCAAGGAGCGGATTTCGTGCGTTTGAAACACAAAAATATGTTTTCGAGAAAGCGGAATGTGATCGAAGTAAATCTGCTGGAACATTTGCTTGAAACAGAATCGGGCGTTCGAAACTTATTCGAGCGCTCGAAAGTCCTGAAATTTCCCTGCCAACTATGATGCTATTATTCTGCTCATAGTACAATTTGACTTTAATGCTTTAATACAACTGATAACTAATTAAGTATACATATAAAAACAACTATCATCGTGATTCCACAGGTGATTTAAAGCCAACATTCCTGGGAGTTACAAACGACGCTGACAACGATTCCGAGCCTAAAAATGTTGAAATTTGAAATCCAAGACGGCAGCAGCGCGAAACATCATCCTTGTAAAAGACAATCTGATTTCGTGAAATTTCATATTGGAGGGGGAATAAAGAAGTGCTTGGTTTATATTCCAAAACTAAAATTTTTTCGACTTTGAATCCAAGATGGCGTAAATGCGTAATGTCATAATTGTTAAATATCACCAGATTTTCTTGAAATTTTATATCTCGGATTTTGGAGCGGCCCTGAGCTCATTTCCGTTGTCACAAATATACAATCCAAGTTGGCGGGAGCGCGAAATGTCATAATTGCTAAAAATCACAAGAACTTTCATGAAATTTCATATGTAGGGTTTGAACGGGTGCTGAGATCATTTCCAAGGCCAAAAGTATACCATTTTCAAATCCAAAATGGCTGCCACGTGAAATGTTATAATTACTAAAATCATCAGAATTCGTGAAATTTCATATGTTGGTGTTTGAAGAGGTGATGAGATAAATTAAGAAGCTAAAGTTATTGAACACTAAAATCTAAGATAGTGCCGGCGCAAAATGCTATTATTCTTAAAAATCATCAGAATTTTTTTGCGGCTTGAAGGGGCTCTAAGTTCAATTCCGAAGGAAAATTGTTAAATTTTGAAATCCAAGATGGCGCCAACACGAAATGTAATATTTGTTTAAAATCGTCAGAATTTCGTTAAATTTTATATGTTGGGGTTTGAAGGGGCCCTGAGTTCACTTCTTCCGAGGCCAAAAATACATAATTTTGAAATCTAAGATGCCGACAGTTCGAAATGTCATAATTGTTAAAAATCATCAAAATTTCGTGAATTTCATGTGTGGGGTTTGAACGGGTAATGATTTCAGTTCCGTAGGTAAAATCCAAGATTTGATACCAGCAAAATATAACAAATTTTAAGAGTCATCAGAATTTCGTGAAATTTCAAATTGGACTGTTTGAAAGGGGTGATGAGTTCAATTCAGAAGCTAAAATTAGTGAACCAATTGCTATTTGAGATGGCGCCAAATGTTATAATTCTTAAAAATCGTTGGAATTTCATGAAACTTCATAAGTGATAGTTTGAAGAGGTCCATAGTTTAATACCGAGGGAAAATTATTGAACTTTGAAATCCAAGATGGCGCCAGCACGAAATGTAATAATTGCTAAAAATCGTCCGAATTTCGTTAAATTTATGTTTATGTTTGAAGGGGCTCTGATCTATTTTTCGAGGGCAAAAACATGCAATTTAGAAACCCAAGGTGGCGGCAGTTTCAAATGTCATAATTGTTAAAAATCATCAAATTTCGGGGAATTTTACGTGTGGGGTTTGAATGGTAATGAGTAAAATTCCGTAGGTAAAATTATTGAACCTTGAAATCCAAGATGGTACCAGCGTGAAATGTCATAATTGTTGAAAATCATCAGAATTTCGTGAAATTTCAAATTCGGGTGTTTGAAGGGATGATGAGTTCAATTCACAAGCTCAAATTATTGAACACTGAAATCTGAGATGGCGCCGGCGCCAAATGTTATAATTCTTAATAATCATCAGAATTTCGTTGTGGTTTGAAGGGGCCCTGAGTTCAATTCCGAAGGAGAATTGTTAAATTTTGAAATCCAAGATGGCGCCAGCACGAAATGTAATAATTGTTAAAAATCGTTCAAATTTCGTTAAATTTTATATGTTGAGGTCTGAATGAGCACTGAGTTCATTTTTGATGCCAAAAATATGCAATTTTGAAACCTAAGATGGCGGAAGGTTGAAATATTGCAATTGTTGAAAATCATTAAAATTTCGTGAAATATCACGTGTGCGGTTTGAAGGGGTGATGAGTTTAATTCCGTAGGCAAAATTATGGAACTTTGAAATCTAAGATTTTGGTAGCGCGAAATGTCATAATTGTTGAAAATATCAGATTTTTTTGAAATTTCATATGTTGGTGTTTGAAAGTGTGATTAGCTAAATTCAGAAGCTAAAATTACAGAAATCTGAGATGGCGCCGACCTATGAAGCATTTTTCTTCGGGGATTGTAGGTTTTGTGTATGCTGTCATAGGTCAGAATAGTATGGAATATTTTACTGTTAGAGACTTTTATAAACCCTATCTTTGTTTTGAACAAACAAATATTGGAAAACAATGTAACGTTAATAATGTATTATGGTATCTTATATGTCAAGATGTAGCTGTAGTAAAACTTGATCCCCTTTTTACATCACCACATGTTTTTGCAAATTATATCATTTGGAATATTACGTCTGTAATTTATATAAGAAATGCATTATGGACTACGGAACTTACAGTAAATGTAAACAAAAATAAACTTATACACATAGACTAATTGATTG
The DNA here is from genome assembly GCA_022664845.1 of Lepisma saccharinum. NCBI lineage: Eukaryota > Metazoa > Arthropoda > Insecta > Zygentoma > Lepismatidae > Lepisma > Lepisma saccharinum. The sequence continues at coordinate 6,268 of JAGDQP010063036.1, forward strand.
CAATAATAAGGATGCAATTTGAAAAAATAATCTAACTATAATGGGACGTATTTTGAGAACAAATATAAAGGATATGAAATGTGAAAATATTTTTTAGTAACATTTATACAGATTTTTTTTTTCTAGAACGAAACAAAAATTCATGATGTGGTTAACAGCAGAATTTTTGTACATCCTTAAATTCGAAAAAGACATGACCAATGATATATGATGTTATGTAGAATTTCTATTGTATAAATATAAACAAACGTGTCTTTTACATAATGAAACTGCATTTGTTTTCTATTATAAATCGATATATTGACACACTGTCAGGTGTTCATAATAGTTATATTTCAGAGTTTCACACTCATAGCTTTTCGATGTTAACTATCTTGTGTGTGTATATATATACGATTTTCGTTTTTCCCCTTATATTTGTAATAAGTATTACAGAATTTAACAAATAAAAAAATAAAAGGTAGGTAAAGCATTGAGCTGCCAACCAGCGGATCCGTGTTCAAATCTCTTCGTTACCATCATAGTTTTTCTTCACTGTTGCCAGAAAAAGTCGTTTGAACAAACATTTGCTTAAATAATACAACTTTGTTTGTGGGGTGGGTGGGAGGCTTGTGAACATTTTTTTTGTTTAAACAAAAAATATTTTTTCTCTGTTTAACGTAGACCCTCGTTCCACTTTTTATGTATTGCATTTCTCTAAAGAAATTTCTGAATACCAAGGTCGTTTTTTTTTTCAATATGCGCGAAACCAAACGCAAATACATAAAAAGAACACACCAGAGACCTTTATTACCTAAATAACTGTATTTACACAAAAATATCACATAGACGTTTGTTCGCGCATACGTCTCAAATATGTACTACAAAGTGGGCGAACAGCAGACCATCGCCCTCTGGTGATTAGAAGTAAAAGAGATTAGGGTACAAAGCTCAACTTTCCCAGAGGTACAACTTTCACAGAGACCCCTTATGCTTAGGTGACTTCAGGTAATTTAAAGTTAGATTGTTGTACATTAGACATAATAAAACAAATATTAGTGCTTATAATTATTAGGTATCTAATTTATTCCTATTTTTGCCATTTGTTTGAACTAATAAACATTTTTAGTCAGTGCTACATATACCCTGGCGTGGCGTGGCAGTCATTTATACCGAGGCCAGTGACCAACAGGCATTTTGTGTTGATGCACTCATTATGCATGAAGGCGTAATTTCCGTTAGATTTCTGTATATGAAGGAAACTAAAGTGTCTTCTCCTAATGTGTCTGTTCGGGTATCGTCCGTTTGAATCCCGCCTCCCACCGTCCTGACTGAGGTTCCCCCATAGCTTCCTTCACTTTCAAACCAAGAAGCTCAGGATGGAACCTTAAAGAAGACAAGAACTGTTACACTCCCATTTTAATATTATTAATATTATTGAATCGTATTTTCTAAACAACTTCATTAGCAGAGTCAAATAATTATTGTCCCATTATTATTATTGAATGTTGAGAGTAAGGAGGAGATTAATTTGTCATAATGTGAAGGTCGGAAGGGGAAAAGGACTGGTGGGCTTTGAGAAGGAAGGGTAAAGGGAGGGGGCACTGAAAACCATGGGCCTAAGGTGATTAGATCCGGCCCTGGTGCCGAAGCGGAAGATTGAAAGAAGTAAGTAGAAAACACATTAAAGTATCCTTTAAAATAATTATTTCAGATAATTAGAAGACGCTGTATTACAAGATAATTGCATGTAAGAAATATATTATTTTCTTCGTAGTCTAAGGTCCATGTAATAAGAATATTCCTACAATTTTCTACTAACTATTGGAATGAGTACGTTCATTGATATGTTTTCGGAATATCGATGGAGATAACCTTGTTTTAAAATCAAAATGAGAAAGCTGATATTTCATTTCCAAGAAAATCGTTTCTGGATGCACAAATAATTAATAATTATTCAATTTTAAGAAACCGCTCTTTTACTGGGTGCAGAAGCTTTAATTTGGAACTTAGCGATGACCGGTACTTCATAGACTGAAATTCCAAAACTAGATTTCCTTTTAGCGCATTTTTATTTTGGCGTGGTGTCTGTTTATACACACATTCAGTCTTCTACTGACACGTTCGCGCAGTAAACGATAGGACCAATCTCTGTCCTATTTGTCAACTTCAATGAGAAAACTTTTAAAATAACTGACAAACAGTTTGCATTCAAAATATTTAGAAAATTGAGCAGGAAGACTACTTACTTACCTTCTTTGTAAGAAAGCACGCACTGCGTTAAAAGGTGTTTAAGTGAGCATCAAATAGTATTTACCTTTTATTGTGTAACAGAGTAATTAACCATCAGGAATCCGGATTATCCTTGAGAATACACATCCTCAATTATGGTTTACCTTGCTTTAATCCACACGTTGAATAATGCATAATTCTTTCTTTAGCGAAAGGAATTATTTTAAAACATAGATACAATCTAATTTTTTGTAATTACTTTGTATGATACAGTTGAGTTTCGAAATCTATCTTTAAATTTGTAAAAATTCAAAGTGAAGAACAACCAAATGGGTTTAGTCCGTACTAAGGATGAACTAACGTTTAGTGATTCATAAGAGACGCTTTACTAAAAAAAAATTCTTCAAATTTAAATGCAATTTATTCTTAGAAGTACGTACGGGTATATGTTAAAAGAAAACTGCTTTTCTGAAATTTGTCAGTTGGTAAAGCGAAGTTTAGACGTAATTATAAACACTTACTTTATACAATTTATTTTATAGAACGGAAGCAAATGTTATTGTAAGCAATTAAATTTGCGTTTCAAATAGTTCAAATGAGTCGAAGAAGTATAGAGAGATCAATGGATGTTCGTTGAAAGTAAGAATAATTTCCTGACCCCAAAAGAAGAAAAGAAAAATGAAAATATTTTGAAACATGCATAGTTTTGGATCTACAGGCGATCGAAGTTCGACATGACGTAATATCTCGACACATAGTGACGTTAGCAGTGTTGACATAGTAAATAACACACAAAGTATTAGCCAAGCCCATAAGTAATGTTGTTTTTTTCTTCTGTGAGGAAACGAAATATAACTTACGTGGAACACGAATGTTAGGCAGGAAAATAGTCTGCATCGGACTCCACAGCACTCTATCATCTGCCAACCAATTGTTGAATCCCTTGCTGAAATAAGTGATATGTTTTGGAGGCAAAGATCTGGGTCACTGATCATCACACGTCATCCTCATGTTTCGATGTTTTCCTGGAAAGGTGGTTTTGCAAGCTGCGAACAGACAGAAGTCTAAACTGTTGGTGCAAGATCTGGTAAAAACGGTGGGGGTTGGAGTTTCTCCCAGACATGTTTTACGATACTAACACAATTTTTTTCTTGCCGTGTGTGGGCACGCGTTATCACCGTCGATGACAAAACCCTTGCGAGTAACCAGAAGAGGACGTTTTTCAAATGGAGTCCGTAGGTGTTGAAGCTGCTGACAGTAGGCATCTTTATTAATGCTGTGGTTACGTGGCGAAAGCTCAAAATGGATTGTCCCATGGATATCCCACCAAATACTCAACATCCCTTTGCAGGGGTGGATATCCTATTTTGGCACAGCTTTAGTACCCACTGCCATTTGCGTGTAACGTTATGATACAGGACCCACCTTTCATCCATTGTTACCAGAAATGGCTCACCTCTATGACGGGTGAGCAGGACATTACAAATTTCAAGCCGATGCTGTTTCTGTTAAGGCGTTAAAACACTGGAGTACTCATCTTCTGAATTTTGACACGTACCCAAGGTCCTTCAGATAGCGATGAACGATGGAATGGGTGACGTGGAATTCGCTGGTCATTTCTTCAACAACTTTCACTGGATTTGCCTCAATCTCTGCTCTCAGGTTGTCGTTGTCAGGCTGCACAGATCTCCCTTCTCGTGACTTATCGGTGAAACTGGTGTCTCCAGACCAAACCCTCTGGCAGTTTCACACATCTACAGCACCTTGGCTATATATGGGATTGATGTTTCGTTCCGCTGCGCTGGCTGCAAGTCCCTGGTAAAATTCTTACAGAATGGCATGCGATATGTGGTCCTCCGACACTGCCGTGATCCCTAAACGTGGAGTAGATCGTTCTTCTTCTACACACTACTGTACTACACTACAGTTAAGTGCCATACATGACTTAATTATAACACGTACCGTCTACTTCACTATTCGTTCATCAGATGGCGCCACTCAAGCGGTTATCGCACATACGACATTACTTATGGGAAAAACCAATAGTAAGTGATACATCTAATTAAACATAGTTTGTGATTGGCGGAGTACCGTGTAGGCAGGTTCAGCAACCTAAGAATGTTATTGTCAAGTAACTAAATGTTTTATGAGAGCAAGCATGGAAATCCTGTCTAAGCTGCGTTCGCCGATCCCAAAGATAACTTAAGAACATATACCGGGCACTATCACGAGTGTGATTTGGTAAGCCGAACCCGTTTACATCATGACTTCTCGAGGTTTGACGTTCCTTGTGACGATGCCGCGTTAATGTTTAGCACCTGTAGCTACAATGCGCGTTCCGAAATTTCCTCAAATGAATATTTTCTTGTTTTGATGTTGAGAATTCGTCCTCAAATTTTTTACACGCATTACTCTGTCACCCTCTACAACTGAAATATTAATCTACCTCTCTTGCGAATCATCACAATTCATTGGGATTCAGTTAAGCAACTGCAAACCAATCATATAATTCGGCCTTTCTGTTCCTTACGTTGGTCCTGATTACTCGTAAGAGTCGCTAAAACTTACATTAAATTATCCTACTTAAATAGTGGTAAGGTATTGTCCAGTAGTACCAGACGAAGAAAAGAAAACTCGGGTCAAGTGACACTTGCGTCCTGTGTGGGCGATGTTTGGGCGAATCAGCATGTAGTTATGGGGGTATTTGAAGAACAAGTTTAATCAAGTGAACGTCCAAACAAGTTACGATCGAAAGAGAATCATAAGAAAAGTGGTATCTAACACAAGAATGGAAATCCTTAGTGAAGTACTGCTGCACACTGTTCTATTATTGAATTTGAACTTAAATTTTATGTAGGATCTTTAGGCAACCTAGGCTCAGACCAAATGGATGATGATGAGAGAGTTAATCGAACGAAGAAAGTGGAAGGAAGGGCCGATGAAACACGCGCACACAGAGTTTGGCTACCTCAAACTCCCACGTGACACAAGCGAGGATTGAAAAACGATCGAGACGAATCAGAGATAGAAGTCTACATTTCAACCACAACATCAACAGTTTCCTTTTAAACTTTTTTCGAAAAAAAAATGGACGGCATTTTGAATAAATTTTGCAGCCAGAAATAAGTTTGGTACATCACAAATATACTGTACAGCGGACATAATTTGTAAAATGTATGATAGGTTCATAAAGTGTTAGTAAAGTGTCCATAAAATGTAAACACACATTGAAAGGTTTTAATAAGAATTGTTTATTAAATATTTCTTTTCCACATGTCGTTAACAATATTGACAACATTTTTT
>JAGDQP010063038.1:0-11781 GCA_022664845.1 Lepisma saccharinum
TCCTCTTTCAGCCAATGCAATCCTTGTCAATATAAAAGCAATATAAACATTCGAAATGACGAGGCGTTCAGTGGCAAGTAAGTAATGTTACTCCTGTTATTGGATTATAGAATATCCAACCAAGGATTAAACTTCATCCACAAAAGTACGTAAGCTCAAAATTGCCAGTTTAGCTTACACTTCGATCAGAAAATAACAAAATTTTAAGCGTAAAATAAGTTGAACGTTCACCGACAAAACACTTTGGCCAGTTTCAACCCATTTTCAGTTAACGTTAAGCTAATACAAATAAAATGTTAAACTTAAAAATGGAGTTAAGATTACTAATCTTTCCATTAAAGGGCTTACACAATATCCACATTTTAGAGTAAATACAACAAAACGCTAATTTTCGACTTTTGTTATTCCATAAAGCGGGGTAACTTTCATCCATTTCCTGCTTCCACTTTTTACAGTGTATCTGTTGTATTTTTAGCTGTATTACTTGTGCTATATAGGCCTTATTGCTGTTCATAGTACATAAATAAATCATTAAATTAAATTAAAATTATTTATATACAGGTTGTGTCATAACTCATTTAACCGTATTGTATTGTATAATTATTGTTGACGGTTTTTGCGGAGAGGTAGATAACATACCGTACTAGCTAGCAAGTAGCTTCTTCTGAGCTCTATGCTTTTGATACATTGCTTGTCGCGACTCTGACCAAACATAATAAACAGACTGACTTATCGGATAGATGAACATATTTTGCGTTAACTGACTTGTGCCGCACCCTGTATATCTTTTCTAAAAAAAAAAAAATATTTCTCAATATTTTGTTTTGGCTATTTGGATAAAATTAAAGACAAAATCAGACTTAGTCAGATCCACTGTAAACCCAAGAAATGTAACTGCCGAAACAGGACATCTGTCAGGATTTTCTGTTTGGGGGTGAGGGGTTGTAAGCCAAAGTTAGGGGTGTAACTAGAGTTTGGCAGGATTTTTATAGTTTTTTTCTAACTGTAACATTTTTAAAATTTGCGTGTGTGTTGGAGAATTTGGGGGTGACCCCCACATTGAGAATGTTCGGCAGAATCCCTGTATTCGAAGATATTACTAAAAAATAACAATATCTAAATTTAAATAAATGTTTTTGAGGCTTTTCAGACACTCACCTACTCTGTTGTCCTGCGTTATAGTCGTTGCAGTAACTAAGGCTAGAACGCAAGCCGTGAAAAGAACCAAAACCTTCGCCATTTTGTGGAGTTGTGAGTGTTTGTATCACCACAGCCGAAGAATGTCTCATTTCTTGTCCTTTTATACTAATAAACAAAATGACCCCATTCACTCCCTCCCACAATAAATTATGCAAATAATTAGAAAAAAAAAGAACCTGTATATTTTAATTGTAGTTACGGATAGCAACGGACTTGGGGCATTGACTTATCAGTGACGTAGACAAAGACATTGCATCACGAAATGAAATAATTTGTACGGCTAGACTAACAAGCGTCTGGCTACAGTGATTATCTATAAGCAGAGGGTTATCAGTTTCCGCTCATATTCAAATGACCGCAACAGTTTCTGGGTGATTCTATTTCTAAAACCAGAACTTCTGATAACTATCGTTGACATTGTGCTGAATGCAAAACGGGGCGCTTGTGTGCATCTACAATTACAATACAAATTTATAGAATTCTTTCTAATTTTCATTTCATATTATTTCGTTTCAAACAGAAGTCAATAAAAAGAGTTTCAGTTACTTTATGGTTTTGCATGATATGGAGAAATCGAATAGATAAACGAGTAGATAGAAATCCTACCTGAAGTAACACTGTAAAAAAAATATTTTTTTTTTCTGTTTTGTGTTCGCTGTGGATGAGTGTCAAACACTAGCTGCTTTGTAATTAAAGGGTCTTGAGTTCGATAAATGGTGAAAACACAAGTAGTTCACAGTACATTTTAATCTTCAGAGGTCCCGTCCGTAGGACATCATCTTCATCCAATGGAAGGCTATGACAAACTACCATCAATTCACCTTGCGAAGGGACATTCGGGTAGAACATCCATCATCATTTAAATTTTCTAAATATATCTTTTCTAGAACTTTTGTGCTATAGCTATGATTTTCGCATTTTTCAATTTCGAATATTTCGAGATATCAGAAATCAATGCATAATATTTGAATTCCGAAGTTCAATATTCGAAATCCTTAGCCATATTTATTCTTTATTCGAAAATTTACATTCGAATATTTATAAATATTCGAACAATCTTCGTAGCGCTATTTTGTGCAGAAGAAGTGTAAAAAAAATGTTCAAGAAGTGTGTCCAGAATTTATCAGATGTCGTTCTTAAAGTGAAAATTTCATGTGGACTTCTTTTTCACAACTACTTTTAATACACTGATTGTACAGTCTTGCACAAAAGAATGGAACATCCCGTATGCTTTGCTAGACTCTGACCACTTCGTTTTAAAAGCTGCAGTCTGTTTCAGAGGAATACTTTTAGTAAGCATTTTCTCCTCTGGACTTTACTGTAGTTCACGAGTATGCGAGTTCGAATCCCGCCCATGACAAGGTTGTTTATGGATTTTAACAGCATTGCACTTGCATCATTGAGACAAGCTGATGTCCACAGTTTCTTACAAAATGAAGTTTACCAAAGTAAATGTTTTCACTTTGTAGTGTTGTTTGTTATCCTCAGTTATTGATGTCGTCCTTAAGGATCAGGGTGATTCAGAGAGTGGTCCAACCAGTTTAAAGGTCAGGGTGATTAAAACAGTAGCTAACAAAAGAGAGATCTTATAAATCTGCTGAATCTATCCATCCGTCCGTATGTCTGTCTGTGTTCAAAAAATACATTTCACGAACCACAAGGTATAGACAGGTGGTTGAGATGTCCTTCGAAAGGCCTTTAGCTTGACTGGCTCAGAGCTGTCTTTCACCCCATTAGATCAATCTGCACTAAAATTAAGAAATATTTTTCGACACAGTAGGAAAAATACTGTGAGAGTTCACGTCCCCAAGCACTCCAGTTATCAGTGTTGCAAACATATTTTCTATAAAATTCAAAATGTTAAATTATTTCCATTGCGTTAGACGTTTCAGCAGCAAACTTGGAATAAACATTATGCGAACCAATAGAAAAATGTTGTGGGTGTTCATGTCTCCAAGCATCCCAGTTGTCAATGTTGCCAACATATTTAAAAAACTTAATTTTTCAAATTGGTTTTATACTGTTAGACATGCCAACATCAAACTTTTCATCAATATTATTCGACACAATAGAGACATTCTGGGAATGCCATAATCTGCAAGCACTTCACTGTCAGTGTTGCCAACCTAATTTATAAACATGAATGTGCGTCTAAGATGCTATCAAGGGACTGGAGCCTTCGTCATTGTTAGTACAATTAACTTGTTTATTGTCCTTCACTGTACAAACCCTTATTGTGGACTTGTTTATCAGGAGTACTTTTAAAACACTTATTGTAGACATTTAGATCAAAATATGACAATATCTAGCCGATTTAATGCCTTTCTCTTCTGTCAGTTTGTTAATTTCATATGTTATATTCGAGACGACCTGAGTTCATCTCGGCTCCCGCCAGTCTTTTGAGTTTTCTCTGGGCTACGTGAACACTTTATTAATGAACACTATTAGTTGTACAAATGTCTTTGTTCAGTTCAGCGGAATTTGAGTACTTGCTTTACATACAAAATTGTGTGGTTTCCAAATTTAGATATCGAACAATATCACCAGAGAGTCCAAGGTGAGTCGATGTATTGAATACCAAAATGTCTAACAATGCAAAACGTTCATATCGAAAATTCGTTGAAAATTGAATATAATTCTTATAGATTTCCTGGAATACAAATATCGTTCGTATTGAAAACTGTTTTAAAAAATCGAACATTATTCATAGAGAAATTACGTTCGAAATTCAACCCCGTCAATATTAAAAATCGTTGATACCAAACGGCTAAACTCTGTTAGTTAATCATTGGCTTCGAATTCAGAAGAACGTCGTTTCGAGCCCATCTTCCCTATTTTTTTCCCCAGGAGTTTTTCTAAGTTACACCAGACTGATATGAGCACGACCCATTGAAACTATAGGCCCTGTACGACGTGCATTACACATGCCTTCCCTATCACTACCTGCCTCAGCCAATCGATTGTCGATATCAATATTTCGCTATTTCAAAATATCGGTAGATATTGACAATCGCACAGCTTCCTACAATATCTTGGATTAGTTCGATTTCAAAACTGTATCTATCAGTCAGTCTCAAATTATCAAAATACACATTAAATCAAAAGAGCGATAATTCCACTCGATTTGAGCGGAAAGAGGGATCAATTTTAGAGTGAATTTTCATCGGAAAAAAGATAAAAAAAATCCGCTAAAGAAATAGATCTATGGTTGTCCATTTCAATTGGAACGTAGACGTATTTTTAGGTGAGTTTCCATTTATTCAAATAAAGTTTTTATCTTTTGAACACGAAAACGACGCCATAAAATGTTGAAAATGTAAAAAGATGCAAAAGGGTGCATTTATTCATAACTAGTGAGAAAGAAAAGTAATGTTCTTTTGAACGAAAAAAGTTCAAAAACTTACACTCGGGGAGATTTGAACCCGGTACCTTCCAGCCAGCTATCCACGCTTTAACCTCCCATCTGGCCGTCCAACACCGATAATACGCCTTGGATATGGTTTCTTTCGTCTCTTGGCATAAAGGTACAACATCACTATTTGATTACGAAAATGTTACCTAATGAGTTCAAAGACGCCATCTTGGATCCAAAATGGCGGAAGCAAGAAATCTATTTTCCATATCATTTGAGCTAGAGATACGAAATTTGACATAAAGGTGTATTGTCACTAGTAGTTCAAGAAAATATTACGAAATGTTGAAAAAGTCGCCATCTTGGATCCAAAATGGCCGCCGAATCCATTGTTGGATAGAATACACAGCCTAAACGGCTGCAGCTAGAAATATCAAATTTGGTAATACGGTACATTATCACTTGTATTTTACTATAATATTACATGATGTATCCAAAGACGCCATCTTGGATCCAAAATGGCGGACCTAAAAATCCATTTTCCACACCGTTCAAGCTAATGATACGAAATTTGGCATAAAGGTGCATTATGACGAGTAGTTTAGGGAAATATTACAACATTTGAGAAAAATCGCCATCTTGGATCCAAAATAACCGCCCAAAATCCCATTTTCCACACCGTTTGATCTGGATAAATGAAATTTTACTTGAATATGTACCATCACAAGTAGGTCACGACAATATAAGAAAACTTTGAAAAAGTCGTCAACTTGGATCCAAAATGGCCGCCACCAAAACCCAATTTCCAAATCATTGAAGGTAGAGAAACGAAATTTTCTTTGAATGTGTATGACCAAGAGTAGGTTACAATAAATGGGGCAAATCTCCCCTTTGGGGGCGCAGCCCCCCGTGAGAGGGTGCAAATGAACACCATGGTGGTGTAGTGCTGCTGGGAGATTTTGGTAAAGATAAAGGAGGCGCATCCTCTCAAAAACACTGAAGTTGGGGCGAACCCCCTACGCTGGTCTGGGGGGCAGCGCTCCCAGCGAAGCAAAGCGAGTATATATATGTACACATCTTGTGAGGTATCGTTGAACAGCTCTTGATGAATAATCTACAAATCAATAAATAGTTTCTCGATAGCTCTAATATAAGGCGAGATTTCAATTTATGAAAATAAAAACAAATAAAAGCTTCGAGATCTACCTCAACCTGTAGGCCTACCGAAAGGGATTTTTTTAATTTCTTGATTGACACATGATTCCATAGGCAAGTCATGTCTGAGTGGTGTGGATACAATTAGAATGTTGTTTGCGATTTTTTCTCTGTATTGCCTTTTGAAGAGCAGAGACGCATTCGGTTGACTGGTTGCGTGCTATATCCTTTGTTCCACTTATGATGATACCGTACTCTAACTTACTTTAGGGATTTCCCTAAACACTAATATATGAAGCCAGAGAGTGCAGAGGACACTCAACCTCGTTTGCCCACTTCCAGTCTAAACCAAAATGGACTAAATTTTCGATTCTAACTCAGTTTTTACGCTTGATACCGCTGTACGGCTCCTGTTTTTATTTATGTCTTAATTCTTGCAAAAACCATAAATATTACTTGCAGTATTTTCTATTCTATGCAGAGTACGATATACTATAACATGAATAACTCAGGAATTAAGATTTAAGTCAAAACTCGGGCCACATAGCAATAAGAAGCGTATAAAACTGAGTTAGAACTGGAAATTTAGCCCACATTGGATTAAACTGGTAGTGGACAAACGAGTTTAAATTTTTGTTCTGGCGTCTATCTTTTGACACTAAGCAATCACTCCAGTATCGTTACGTAGAGCTCTAAGAAACTATCAAATCTACATTTTAGATTTTCTAAACACGTTTTAAAGTTGGAAACTCACACAAGGTTAATGCTGGGATGATGCCTTGGAAAGTCGACTTGGTTCTCACATCGTCACACCAGACTCATTCCGGTCTGAGCCATAGTTGGCTAAAGGCCATAAAATGACATTATAATTCTATTAAACATACGTAGACTACCAATTACAAATGTCCTTGTATGAATGCATTCTAGCCAAGAAGAAAAGTTCAAAGAATTAGTATCTGACCAGAAAACATCTTATTTGATGCAGAGAATTTAGGTAATGGGCCTTCGGGGTAAGACACCACTTCATATGTTTCCCGTCACACACATGGTTTCTTTGTGGTACAGTCTAAGCAACTACCTGACAGTCAAAGACTACCCAATTTAAGTGAATTTCCAACTCTGTCATGGAGCATCCAAACTGTTTTTCTGACTAGAGGATATTATTTTTAAGTAGGAAAAATATGTATTTTCGTTCAAAAGGACTTACTCGATCTCCACGTGACAGATTACTCGGCATTTACTACAGCATCTTAGAAAGCACAACGACTAGTTCTTTCAAATCATACAAATTTTTCATCTAGGGTCGTAGTTATGAAATTTCACTACTGTAGCCATTCCCACCCCCCATGGGAATCTTCCCCCCAAATGACCGTAAAATGCAGGCAGGTTCGACTTTTTCAAGCCAATAATCTTACTCTACTATGCCATGTGACTTTATTCTAGACAAGGTGGCCCGATGCGGGAGATGGCAGCACGTGTTACTTGTGATGGTACGGGCAAAATATGGAGTTTAATTTCTAGTTTTATATTGTATGGTAAGTTTGTGGTAAGGCCCACCCAATGACCTTTATCTAAAAGCGATACTGGACTGACTGCTGCCATTGAAAATTTTATGAATATATGAAGCCAGGGAACGGAAAGGACACTTAATATTGTTTGTCCACTTCCAGTCTAAACCAATATGGACCAAAATTTCGGTTCTAACTCGGTTTTTTTCCTGCTTGATGTCGCTGTGCGGCCCGTTTTATGATTTATGTCTTAATTCTTGCAAAAATACGTAAATATTTTCTGCAGTATTTTCTATTATATGCAGAGTACGGTATACTATTATATGAATAACTGGGGAATTAAGATTTAAATTTAAAAAATGGGCCGCACAGCGATAAGAAATGTATAAAACTGAGTTAGAACTAAAAATTTAATTCACATTGGATTACACTGGAAGTGGACAAACGAGTTGCTCTGGCGTCTATCTGTCTACACTAAGTAGTCACTCCAGTGTCATTAACGTAGAGCACGATGGGCCCGCCTAACGAATTTTAGGAAATAGGACCTCTGGTTCTTGCTAAGGAATCTTTATGTTTTGTTTGCACTTAGTAAATAACACGCAATAGTATTGGATGGCGGTATGAATTGTTATTAAGCTATCAGTGTGTTAGGAATGTAAAAAAACAACAACATAGTTTTCAAACCGGATTTTTTTTTATAAAAACCGGAATCAGAATAAAAAGTAAACAGATAATTCTATTTTAGTTAAAAATTCGGTATTTGATATTTATGTTGTAAACTCTGTTTTTGTATGTTTATTCAAGAACCAGTGTTTTGTCTTTTAAAATTAAAATGCTGTATTTGATGTCTTTATTCGGAAGTCAGTTATTGGTGCTTTTATTCAAACTCGGTGTACGGTTTTCATTTAAAATCTAGTTATCGAGACCTTAAAACGACCTAAATACTGGTGTAAGTTCTATGTTCTTGTTACAACTGTGATTTTACAGGAATTTGTTATCAACATATTGCAAGGAATATATATTAATAAATCATATAACTTTTAACTCTTTTACCCCCTTTTTTGGCAGCATGTGAAGCACTTGGACTTCGGCCAATGGAAGCTTCATTATGTTTTGATAAGCTTATCACTACTAGACAGTAAAGACATAGCTATGCCATATCTAAAGAATTTGAATATAATCTTTAGACAGTAACAAAGTCTAATCGCATCCAAACCATAACCTTTACCACTCGAGTATAATATTATATATATTCTATTTATAACATTTTTCGAAACACATTTCCAGCTATCACTGTCGACAGATAGTACTTTGTGTTTTTCTGTAGGGGAAACTCGACCAAAACGGTCAGGTTTCGTACATGTTATATATCAGGGTTCGTATACGTTTCGTTCTTTTTTAACATTCTGTCCCGGTATCTTGAAAACGTTTGTCGGGACGTTAAAATGTCCCATATTTTGTCTATGGAACACAAACAACAAGATAAATAGTTATTTATGGCTATCGAGAGCGTATCAGTACAGGAACAGCCTAAAAAATCTAACGATGTTTTCCTCTTTCATAGTCATTACGATTCAAAGCCCTTTAAGTTCTACTATATTCGACTATTTGTGCACTTATCACAAGTTTGATACAACATTTGACCACGAAAATGACATTTTATAAATGTGACCATTTTGATGAATGTTCGAGGAAAGGGAAGATTAAGAATAACAATACTCTCATGGAATGCAGTTAAAGACATTAATTAGAGTTACTTGTTCAGCTCACGTACTTACTATTAATGTCATTTAGTTTGAACGGACACCTTGTCTATTCACACTGAAGCCGTCACTTTAAAAAATAAACCATTTCTATGTGCGCAAGTGTACACAAATTCAAAGAATTCTGCGAGCTTGGAGAACAAAAAGAAATTCTAGGCTACTTAAAGACACGCTGGCTGCCCTTGTGGTCTACACTAAAGAGAATTAATGAAATATATTGTCTTATTTTCTTTTCCTGGAGAAAACATAATCCTTATTGAAATGCTTTTTAACAATGAAGTATCAGAGCTAATCTCTACCTTTCTGGAGTCGGTGTGACTTGTTCCTTTCTATAATTTCTTGAAGGTGAAGAAATACTGTATCTGAACCAAACTCTTTGTTTGAGGGAGTGTTAGATGAACTTCTACCAAGATTAGGAATTAGAAAAGAACAAATATTATTGAAACCTTTTAACAGAAGTAGTCTGAGGATAATGATCAGCAAATTAATTCTTATGATACCTGCATAGAATGTATCAAAGAATGATCATACTATATTTTAATGTTCCATGGCATGTCTTGAGTTGTGTGTTTTTTTTTAAATATGGTAAAACTTTTCCTTGGGAAAATATTTTGAAAAAGTCTCACAGCGATTGAAGAAAGCTGCCCAAATATTAAACTTAAGAGGGCTCCTAGCTCCAACCCTCCATTTTAAACATTTTTCAAAATATTTCAAAAACTAAGAGTATTATCAAAAATGTAAATTCATAGCTCACTAAAACTTACGAATTGCTATGGAATACAACGGACAGCGTTCTCAAGATCTTGTCCATTGATGCGTACGACGTTTCCAAAGATTATGAGGTCATTATTTAATTGAAGTCTGCTGCTCATCAACGGACAATATCTTATTGTATTTCATAGTAATTTGTAAGTATTAGTACGCTATGTTCTAAATTTTTTATAGTGCTCTTAGATTTTGATATATTTTGAAAAACGTTGAAAAATTAGGATCGGGCGTAAGGAGTTCCCTTAAAATCGGATACTTTGAACGAGGCTTGTCGCTGGTGGTGCTTTCCAATTGTCAAATTAACCACAGCAAGGTAGACTACCCCCCCCCTCTCCTGCTGTAACGTTAGTATTTTGACGAAACTAAAGTCTATATCCCGTCTACAGTTACCCATCACTTTTAAGCCATATTTTTTATAATTTATGTCTATTATTGTGCACGCTGTTTGAAGTAGAATAGGAAACGAATAAATTGGTATTTTGAAGAGAACAGGTTACAGTCCAAGTAAGAGTGCTAATAAAATAAAATATAGTGTACTTTATATTAGTGCAAGATTGGCATGAAGCGAAATTGTCCCGTATTTTTGTACAATAAATATATGAATCCCAAGACATTATATGTACGTAAACGTACATAATACATTTATATATTAAACAGACACATACATACATATGTAAAATGAGACACAAACTCTGACTACGGGTTCACACCGCGGAAGAAATGTTTCGAGACCTACTGAAGCCGGCTATCCTACCTGATAATGAGGTTTCTCCAGACATTTTCTTCAGTTCTATCTAGCGAATATTGGGGTGAAATATACGACAGGAAATCTGTATGCTAGCTTCCTCATACTTTCCCCAAGAAGATGTATTTGTCGAGGGACAACATTCCTTATACAGAAGATAACCTTCAACTGTAGAAAACAATCTAACCCGGAATAGTAACTTCACTGCCAGAAACCTACAAATTTTGCACTACAAATTCTTTACATCATAAATTAATCATATACAAACTAGACTGAGTTAAAATGACGTGTATTTTGCCTTCATTGACTTTGTGACAAGAACAGTCAGAACTGGATCAGCATTTCAAATTCCTCTCGATTCTTCGTCAGGAACTACGCAGAAAAGAGTAGTGTCTCAATACAGAAAGCCCTATTAAGTCGGGGACATTCTCGCGCAGGCGCATTACCCCTTAACCGTAAATAAGACTGACAAGCGGCTGATTTCCAGTTGTTAATTTGGCGTATTAGTAGCATGTCGGAAAGCTAATACGGAGAACCCGGGATCGAATCGTGGTGTGGTTTTGTTTGTATTTTTTAAATAGAAAAATAATTTTTCTTTGAAATATACACGCATTATGAAATTTAATAAAATTAGTGATCAAGGGTACGTGGAGGTTAGGTAAGTCAGGGACGGTGGTTTTTTATTCCACACTCGATTAAATCGTGCTTTTTCAAGCTTTCGAAAATAGGGCATTCTACGTTGAGACGCTAGACAGAAAAAAATAAGGAAAGAAGAAAGGAACAGTTTTTGAAGAAGAATCGAGAGAGATCTGAAACGTTGATCTTCTTTTGATTCTTCTTGTCACAAACGCAATGGAAGTAAGATTCACTTAAGTACGAGTCACGCATGCGCATCATGGTCATACACAAGTTAGACTGAATTAATTTGTTTCTTTCACAACGCATCTTTGTCACTTACAAAATAATTAACTTTTAGGATTTCTGCTGTGTTTCTTTATTATTAGTGTTCTCCTGAAAATAGCAGCTTTCTCAAGGCAAGCCCTAGATAGCAGGCAAGTTTATACCAAGTTTGGACCAACTTTGATTTTCCCTTGTACTGCTAAACTTCAAAATTAATGATAACAAACATGCCATATGAGGCTTGATGTTTGTTTACTGTTATAAATTGGCCTAGTAAGTTTGCTGCAGAGTTGTGGCAAGATTAGCAATAAGAAACTTATTGCATTAAATCGGGAAAACATCCATGGTGTCTGTTAGTTATCTGTTTAGCTACGTGAAGAATAAATTACA
>JAGDQP010063039.1:0-11780 GCA_022664845.1 Lepisma saccharinum
ATATATGTTTGTGTTTTGTTTGTCATATGTAATGTGATGTGTTTACATACTATGTAATTATTTTACAGTCGAATGTAGGAAAGCAGTGTGGAGTGGATAGAACTTCAAAATCTAAGTTAACTTCAATTTTCAGTGGTAAGCTGTGTCGATATACACGAACTGTAAGGTCAATTGGAACTCTAGTGGAGAAGTTCAAGGTCGACTTCAGAGTCAGACGTAACATGCATTTCATTTTCTTTCAGGAGAGAGGAGAGGTGGAATTGTCAAATGATAATTAAGTGTTTGAAACTAAGTAATTTTAAAACGAGAAAAGTAAGACTCCATTTCAAACCAAAAGCGAATTCGAGCATTGTTTAGTCAGAGCTAGTTTTCGGCCAAACACATTGTTTGTGTCTGTTTTCTTGGTGTAACTAATTTGAACTTTGTTTAAGACAACTTTTGGTGTTTCTTTAAATATTTTAATATGTAGAAACTCTTAAGTATGTAGAAGACTTGGTAATGAACGGATTGATAACTATTGCTATTGTAAATGCGATTCGCATATGGTGGACCACAAATTCATATTTTATAGGTGATTTTATTGCCATGCTAACAATGCCAGTAGTTGATTTCACATGGTTGGAGTGAAGCTATTTCAATGTTGTTGTGTTATGGATAAACTTTAGTATGTGTCATCTTGGTCCAAAGTATCAATCGATGAATTCTGATGGCTTTACTGTTTCAGGGATATGTATACGATATGTGATAAAGGTTATTTTAATGCTTTGAGTAAATGAACATTATCATGTCTAATTGCGGCTACCATCATTCTGTAGTTCTGAGTAATGACGTTAAACGTAGTAACGAACCCACTGTGTACTCAACTAGAGTGAGTAAGATAAAACAATATTAATAGAGAGGAAAACGATTTACTAATCTTGGTTGGGAAAGTCCAAATCAAGGCTCAGGGAGTTACCAGGACAGTTAGCAACACGTCATTGATCAGAAGTATCCTCTTTTCATGTTATTATTCTCAAAAAGAACTATCGGATTTGTTAAACACGTTTTGGATAGAGGCACCTGTCGAGTATCGCTGGCGTGCTGGACTTCTAATTTGAAAACCTAGGTTCGATTTAACAGACCAGTTTCCTTTTTTCATACACTGAAGTAATCAAACAGAGATTCATCTCCGTTGTAGAGAACTTACGAAGCATCACTGATCAGAGTCCGAGTAAACAGTGTGTGTGCTGTCTAGCATAATGTAGTTTTCATGTTTTTCGTTGATCTTTTCCTCTCTTTCTTGATGTATTGTTATCGTGTCATTGCTGCGTCTTTCTCTACTTTTTCTCTCTATCTATTTATCTTTATTTTTTCTCTTACTTTACACACACTCTCTCTGTTTGTGCGTGATCCACAGCTAAATCCGGGCCACTTTCGATGACCCGGTGATACGGCCTGTTCCAAACATAAGTAACCCGGTATCCAGATTGACCCGGTCTGGTTAATCTATTTAACTGGGAATTTTGGGGTCGTATTTTTCGTGTTCTCGGAGTAACATCTCCGATCCTGGCCACCCCTGAAACAAACAATGTTCAAAATTTTTCCTTCATCCTCCGTGTTATCATATCTAAATCAAATCAGTGTTTTAGAATGGGTTCGAATCTTACACCCGACGACACAGTAGAAAACTTGACCAGTATCCCTCGACAACCGGTGACTCGTTTCAACTCTGCCGTTTTCATTCCATCTGTGCGAATTGTTATAAACACTAGTTCATTAGTGTTGTAATTATTAGAACGTTATATTCACAATAGGTGGAATATAGAGTGGCATGTCCAGAACAGATAAATTTTAAGACATGAGTAGAAAAGGCCCCATTTTTTGGGTATTTCAAGAGAAGAATCATTTTTATATTAGTTTGGCACAAAATTCGTTTCTATCCTCTAATTTATAAATATTATATTCAATGTGCTCATTTTTTCACGTTTGAAATGTGCAACATGTAATGTTTGCTATACCTATAGGAACATGCTAACTTTGCTTTTGAACATTTGTAACTTTTCATTTTGATACAGTTTGGAATTCTAATCTTGGCTCTTTCTTATAGAGATTAAGCAGAAAAAATATTTATACATTTTTTATGTGCAATTTGCATTAGTAGTTTGGAATGGAAGGTATGGCCTACGGTATCTACTGGGTTTATTACAAACAGTGATTCCGCCAGACTCCGGCCCCTGAGGGGTATCAGTCCCAAATCCTCGAGACTACCCCTAACTTTAACTTTCTCGCGGAAAAAGTTGATAGAAACCGTGCAAAACTGTACGTCCACCCTCCCAATTCTTACTTTACGCTCTCCAAACTGAAAATCCTGGCAGAATCCCTGATTACAAAGTATTCCGAACTAGTATGTTTAACAAGCCCCACCGAATTTGCAAACGAACCACGCAAACAAAGAATGTGTGTTACTCTTTTAACATTATCCTAGATGTGTCTCAAAACTCTGGAGTTTCACTGGAAATCATGAGTACTTAATCTGACCACCAAGTTTGGTCTCCATTTTGAAACTGACTTAATAGATTTTTGAAGCACCCTTTATATATTCGAATAACCCTGAAAAAAATAAAGTGCAAAAGTCATTTCTATCTTGCTGTTACATTTGTGGGAACTGAAATTTATACTGTGGGAACTGAACTTAATATTTTTTACTACCGTACGTTTAAATTCTATATTGTTATTTGTATTCTTCTCCTTCTCTCCCCCCCACCATTTTTTTCTCTCTCTTTCTTTCATTTCTCTGCCTCTGTCTAACAGACATTCATCGGTTTCAATGTTTCATTGTATGTTTCAATTTATCTCTCCATTAACTTATGTATATTGATTCGTCTCGCTTTTATTCTTTCATCGATACTAGTATATGTCAAGTTTGAAAAATTAAACGTGCTCATGATTTTTACCGATTTTAGTATGGACGAGACGAAGGAAGGAGAAAGAGGGGCTCTGTTTACCAGACACGATTATCGGATAAGAAGGTGGCATTTGGATTGCACGGCGTTCGCTGTCGCAATTTTTTTTATGCGAAGTGTAGAATTTTGGTAATACATTAAATATACTTGTAGTAGATATTTTAATCTGAAATTTTTGGTAGTGCATCTCAGTGTGTTGCATATCAACTTTAAAGTGTTAGTTTTCAAATATTTTATTTTCTTCTAGGTGAAAAATACATCCAAAATTGCTAGAATAAAAAAATGTAACTGTTCAAGGCAAAGAAAAGTGATGTCGGGGACGAGATAAAAGCCTAACAATAATGCAGTCAATATTAGTTTCTGACTGCCTTCGAATGCATACTGTTTTCATTTTGTTATTTAAAACCCTTTGGGTGAATAAAAAGATGAAAATAGTAAAAAAAAATTCAAAGTATTAATAGACGCCAGGATATAGTATGATATTTATTGCGCAGATAAAGTATTCAAATCTACACGCGAAACCCATTTTTTAATCCCATTTTATTTCATAATCAGTCAAGTGAGCATCTTATCTCAAGCATATCATCATCTACATATCCATAATAATTAATAGATTAAAATGCTATTAAGTCTAAAAGGAGCTGGGGTTCTAAGGATGGGGTTAAGTGAAATTTAGTGGAGATGCGAAGAATTGCCATTGCTTCAAGCAGTGGGCACAAATACGCGGTCCAGAATGCCATTGATCGGTGGCTGTGTGATGTTACAAGTAAGCACGTTTCCCGTTTGCTTTCGGGTCGTATTCTTATTTAATTTGTCTTGCTAATATAAAAGAAGAAGAACATATGGTGGATTAATAGATCTGTCGATCAATGGTACATTTCTTCTTTAAAATAAATCTACATAAAATGTATTCCTGGTAGTACTGTAACGGGTACAGTTAATCGCGTCTTTATTCCACCAAGCTTGTAGTCTTTAATAACGTGCGTCCTGGGAGTCAGAGAGAGAGCGCACGCAACCGTACACATTGTATGTGTAACTTTAAATAGATATGTGTATTTATGTTGATTGTATGGAGAATTTGTTGCTACAGATTGCTTTTAAGGACTTTATAATCATTTAAATATATATATCTTTAATATGAGAATGCTATTACCATTTAAAACCAGTGCACATTGATATTTTTGTTACTCGTTGTAATGATCTGCCAACGTTTGTAAGCAACATTTAGAACATTATACAAATTGACAACGGTCCCATCCTTTCTTTTTTTTCAAGTCTTTATTGAGTCATACTAGGCAAATGCTGGGGTAATACTTACGATATAGGCCCTGGTCGGCTATCTTCCAACATTCTCTCCGTCACTATATCCCGGCCTGAGCCTTAGATGCTTGAAGTCCTTAAAATAAATGTAATGGAAACCAGAAGAATGTTTATGGGAACGCTGACGCAAACGATGACAGTGTGCATTGTTCGGTTAATATGTTTAAAGAAGGAGAAATCAAAACGGTACATCAGCCAAGGACATTATTCTATCAACATTAGTCACCCAAGGGAACCGACTACGTGCTGATGAGTCGATTACTGAAGATAGAGGCATCACTGTTCAGAATGTTGCCGATGCTTTGATTGTGTTATTGTGACAGGCGATAATTTCTGACTTAGGATACTAAACAAATTTTAATACGTAGGTGCCGAAACAGCTGAGTTGACAATCTGAGGACAAGGTTTGTAAAGAGATCCTGCATGTTGTTGAAGCTGCCGAACAATTTGTCTTCAAAATTTGAGATTACTGAGGGCGAGACAAATGAAAGTGTAAGGTGCAATCTAAAGTACCATGGTGTTCTTCACGGTCAAAATAATTCGTTACTCAGATCTACACAAAACGTGGAGATAATGTTTTGGAGCCATTAGGGCATTATTTACATTGACGTTTAGGATGAGTGTAAGACGACCAGCAGCGACATCTGTGCTACTTAATGAGGAGGAAGAGGCCAGCACATAGAAGAGATCACATAAATACTTTCATTCCATACAGATTGATCATGATAATGCAAGAATGCATATGTCATTTGCCACATTTTAGGCGATTGGCGAAATAGGTTGGTACGGGGTGCCCTACACCCTACTTACATAGCTGTTTTGGCTCATTCTAACTTCGACTTATTTGGACCAATGAAGGACAGCCTACGTAGTTTTAAATTCGAGGAACTTGGTAAACTGAAATCAGTTTTAAAGTCATGGGTCAGAAGGAAACTTCTAGAATTTTTTCAAACTCGATTTGACACTAAGGTGGCTTGAACGACTTCGTTGGAGAGTATATTCGTGTACATAAGATTTCCTACTATTTTCCACGTGAGTTGTGTCTCGATGTGTTCATTACCAGAGTTGTGGTAAGAAATCAAGAATTACCTGCTGACACCTCCTTCGTACACTACCTCCAATTAACGTTGCTTAAAAATAAACCGTTAAGTAAATTAGGGAGATTACATTTGTGTAAAGTTTACAATTATTATCAGTTGGAATGATGTTGTGAAGAGTCTGTATGAGATGCATGGCTTTTAGTTGTTTTTAAAGAGTTTTAATTAAGTGTCATTTTCCTTTTGAATACTTTTAGAGAGCTCATGTTTCTTATGCATTTAGATATCGACATCCACTCCGGAGGTATGACTATCATTTATGCATAATTTGAGGTAAATGTTGGACATTTTATATTTGATAGTCGATTTCCTCCAAGCCGAAACCTTTCTGGACGAACATCGTACTTTAGAACTTTTCTGGTTTGTTTGAACTTCTGCTATCAGTTGGTATTTTCCTTATGTGATATTGTTTTAATCCATTGTAAAAACTTGAGATACTAATATCAGAAATCTTGTAAAGAACTATTCTTTCAGTGGAACAACATGCACGTTTTATTTTTTAAATTCGTAGGAGCTTTTAAGAGCTGAAGAAGTGAATTTCTAATGCAATTTCAATTAGATATATTTTACCTTACACTCTAAACTCTCTACTGGGGGATTTAGAAGCAAACAGAAGCAAGCGATTTTTGGGCGTATCTCCTATATATGCACAGAATATAATTCATATGACACAAAAAGTCATATTTTGTATCACACGCATTACTTTTTGTATATAAGAGAAAATAAACTATATTTTTATTTCAGATGCATCTTGCATATCTTTGCTTCTGGCACCTTCAGTTATGACATGACAATTGAATGTAATCTCACAGTAAGAACGTACTTTTCTTATTAAGCTTATATTAGCAACTCAATAATTTTTATTTAGTCAGAACTCTGTCAAACGGGGATGGAAAATTGCATAAATTAGGAAAATAAATTATCTACTTGCATTATAGATAGAACTAATTTGTAATATAACAAATAAAAACAAAATAATTATTTCTTTCAAATAAATTTTATATTTCCATGAATAAATTTGAATGAGGACAAGTTTTTATTTAATGCATGAAATCAATAGAATTAGGAATGTCAATTTCTTGAAAGGAATTCTCAATAAAATTTCCAGTTGATCTGTCAATGAAAATACGGTGCATATACATCATGGTTGTTCGTATCAATACCACCAACAGGGTAATTTCTGATGAATAAACCAGGAAATATCCACAGTAATTAAAAATTGGCGATGGATCTTCCTTTCGGTGGGTTACTAAAGTAGCACTCCGAATTGACCAATGGTCTTGATTAGAGACGTTATAGCAAAGTAGACATGCCTCAGAAGCAACCATCAAATTTCGGACTGAAAAACTCGCAATTAAATAAAATTTGCATTAGTTTACGTAATAAACAATAACGGTACAAATATAATCTCAAAGAAAAAATATAATTGTATAGTAGCTATATTATAGAATATAAAATAAATAAATCTTGTAAATTTTATCTATAAATGTTTGATAAATTTGAGTAATTCTCATACAATAGACACTGGGACGAGATTAAGCTAACTCTCGAATTCCAGAAAATTAGTTTACGGATTTAAATAGCGGATATCTTATAATTGATAGCTTAAATGAAATGCTGATTCCTAAGCGACAACAAGTTCAATGATAGCATTAGAGAGCAGCCGTCCTAACATCGAAGATTAAATAAGAGTTCAGAAAATGGATTTTGAGCACCTCAATGTCTCAGATTACATCCTACGCGTTGGCACAGTCGTCTCCTTTGGTGCTCCCTTCTCCTCCCGGTAGTTGCTGGTCTATTTAACTCCAACATTGCATGCTCACATACGCTGTGACAGATGAAGACAGAAAATGCCTACGAGTTCCCTTGGCAACACAATATATTATTCATGTTCGGTATCTTCTGTCGATAATTACGAGTAACTCATATATCTATCAAATCGCTTTAGGTATAAATGGGGGAAAATATTGTAGGAGACCTACAATTCTTATTGTGCTAAACAATACGTTCTGAAAGAAAAATACGATGTTGTAAAAATAGAACTTTTTGTAATATTTTCCTATATTTATCTGAAAGAGAAACTTAACAAAAAAGGGCCTCTTCGTAGCGGGGATCTTTTTCGTTTTGATCATTTCTAAAAATTATGTTTAGTGAATAATAGTCGCAAAGTAATTTTTTACTTTAATTTAATAAGTACAGGAGTAAAGGATTTTTTATTTAATTTCTCACCGCACAGTAGATATGAGACATATTAATAATCGTAACGCATCATTCTGTACCTACAAACTATGGGACAAACTGCGTCTCAGCGAGGCACCACTAAGGAGATAACCGTGGAATAAAGAACGGTCGCTGAAAGTAAGGGACGGCTACCATCCTCTTTCCTAAATGGTCGGTTGAACTTCATTTACTATGGGCAAGATTATCATAATTGTTTATACGATTGTCTATATTATCAATCACCAGAAATCGATTGTAATCGGCCCGATTCACTGGAAAGGAACCGATTCCGACTTCACTTCCG
This sequence comes from Lepisma saccharinum, assembly GCA_022664845.1. Classification (NCBI taxonomy): domain Eukaryota; kingdom Metazoa; phylum Arthropoda; class Insecta; order Zygentoma; family Lepismatidae; genus Lepisma; species Lepisma saccharinum. The sequence continues at coordinate 7,884 of JAGDQP010063039.1, forward strand.
GATTTACGAAATGCAACGGACGTTCTCCCATTATTTATTTAATTTAACCTGGACTTCAAGGTTTCCTGAATTTCGAGTGTATTTTCACTTAATTAGGATAGCTGACCTGCGTTGTTACCAAATCCTAAATTAATTCCGGAGTTCGGAAGTCCTTGGAATCCGGAATATCCTAGCTTCTTCTGGAATTCCCAGTTTTTAAAATTCCTACATATCGACATTCCGGTCCCGCAATACTGATTTTCATTTCATAATTCAGAACACCCCTATACTTGATCGAGTAATTGTGATTTAATCTACTGGAAATAAATGTTGGATATTAAATTTTCCAGATATACTTATTCCATATAAAAATACCTCATTTTTAAAAAGAAACAAACATATCTAAAAAGCATAAAGCATTTTGCTTTTTTAAGGAAACGAAAGACGTTGTCCGGAAATTGAAACTGGGAATTAATTTTAATTTTGTAATATTCTTTTCGTGATTTCGGTTACGAAAATGTTCCATACGTTTTAGGAATGTTTGCTTCTTTTAAAAATGCTTTAATATGCCTTTATATATCGAATAGAAACATTTGAAAACTTATGCATGTCTGTTTACAGTTAAAAATGTATCTCCCTTAATCTATTTTCTCTATCTATTCAACCACAAATATATCCAGGAATGGAAATCAGGGTTCCGGAAATTGAATGTTAATTTTTGTTATTTCGGAATGTTGGAATTTAAAAAGGTCAGCATTCCGAACTTTTGAAGAAACCCTAATCCGTAATCTAATTAATTCTGATTTTGGGAGTGAACTTCGGCTTTCCAAACACCCCTAATTAGCTCTTCGAGCTAAGTCTAAATATACCCGAAATTTAGAAAAAATTTCGGTACTGGTTAAATTAAACTAATTTACGACAGCGTCAGTTGGATTTTCTATATTCGAAAATAGTCATATGTGGAAAACGGTTCATTTTCGGCGATCCGAACAGTGCCAATCGATTTCTCGTGAGTCAAAACAACATCCACAAAAATTAAGATAATCACGACTCCCGTAAATGAAGTTGAAACAAATTATTTACCATTCGCAGGGATGTCGTCACAAATGAAGATTTGTTCCTTTCGGTATTTTATTATTGCAATCAGTTTAAGAGCGCCCATGAATCTCCACAACATTGTACTATTTGAATAAAACAAAGTTTCTCTAAAATGCTGGTTTAAAATAATGTTATAAGAGATTGGCCATAGATGGCAAGAGCGTTATTTTCTGTTAGCTTTAAATTATTCTCACCAACAATAATTCTTTTACAAACAAGAAGACGTGTAAAATGAAAATAATTTTGCGTTCAACAAAACATGTAAAATATGCAGTACATTTAAATCAGAAGCATACAGAGTGGTATTATCTTCAACTCTCAACAAGAGTCTAATATGTTTATAGTTGTAGTAAAGTGTTAACGCTTATGGAAACTTTTTACGCCGTAGGCAAAATTATTTTTTTTAAAGGCAAAATATTGCGCGTTATGCATGATGTCTTGATATAATTAGGAATTGCAAATCGCAAAATATAAAACAAATCGTATGTTGCAATGAGTTTAATACAAAATTAATATTCTGCATCTTTTCCTTTTTGCCAACTAATTCATAATAAATTTTATTGAAATAAGTAATACATATATTTGTGCCTTCACAATATTATCCAAAATATGCCAAAGGATTTTATAAGAATATGTATTACTATGGTTTGTATTTAAGTTATATGATTTACAAAGCTGAAGAATACATTCAATAGCTTTGTTATGTTGTGCGTTATGCTGAGAAAGTGTGATTGATGATGATTAGTTTCCCAACAGACGACATTGTTGTAGTCTCAAAGTCCGTGTTAAAAATGAACGTATGATGGCTTACCATTGCCTTTTCTAACATGGAAATGGACTACAAATATAAGGATCTACAGTTCTAAATGCGTTCCCTAATACATTGATAGTAGACTTACTTCTATGGAATTTTACATAGAATTTTAACTGTGTTATTCAGCTACATTTTCGGTGAGTATAACAGTGACTGCGTTGGTGCTTCAACCCTTTTTGGTTTCTCAAACACACTTGACAATCGCTTTCAAACTTTGATCACCTGTAGTACTCGATACCAGAAAGACTATCGTTCATGTTTCTACCGTAATGATGGACATTAAGAAACCAGGTTCAGAACAAACAAAACAATCTCCAAAATATTTTGTGTTCAAATTAAGTTGAAACTATATACTTAGCTATACTGCTTCCTTTTTGTCTGGGATTTTGTTAGAAACACTATACAGGGCCTGATAAATTGACGTACCTTCATAGTAATGTTTTTTCTTAACGTAGTAACAAGTTTTTAAATTTTACTAGTCCATAGAACTTCGTGGCGTGTTTCATATTTTATTGTGAATATAAATGCAAAACACGAAGCTTAGACTGACGTTTTACCCTTGAGAATCTGAATTTAAGTTGCAAGAGAAAAATAGGGAAAATATAATGGGGACGAGAGGAACATTAGAAATGAGAAATCAGGTAACTTGAAACTGCGTATGATGTCATGTACGTTGAACATTTTAAGCCATTACAAACGCATCCTGTAGAAAACAATACTTTTGCACTTTCTTACATTGTCTTAGTTTTGTTCTCAACGATATTAAACCATATTTCCAAGATGTGAGGAAATATCTTTCTCAACGTGAGTTTGAAACGCTCCTCCCATCTTTCGTTTTTCACGGATATTTCCACAGACTTCTACAGATTTTGTTCATAATTCTTTCTCCGCAGTTTTTTTCACGCAACCTTTTTCCATGCATTTCGGAAACCACTCACCAACTGTGAAGAATAGTGTTGCCAGATTTCTAAGACAGAGATTCTCTCCAAACTGCGTGAAAATTCTCACCCAGTCCCTTTTATCAATTCTTTGAAAGTCTTAAAATCGAAATTGGAGGTGACTTCTGTTGTTGTGCTTGCTGGATTTGCCAAGAACTCGTTTTCCGTCAATTTATATATCGCCTGCAGAGCCTTTTGGACACCCGTCCCCTACTCTTCACGCATTGGAGAATATGTTACAAGTCCGCGCAAAACAGGGGAATATTCTATCAAGACCAAGGAATCTTATGGAAAATGTATTATGTCCTTGATGGCAGGCCTTCATAGGCATAATGCTAACCAGTGATAGCATAAGAAAGAGGTAGTCATACCCTAGCCTGGGCCATTGCAGGTCGCAAACACAAGGGAACAACAACTTAAGATTAATTTAGTGGCCCAGTGCAATAAGGGAACATGACACATCTCAATGAAAACTGACTTTTTACGTCAAACAGAAAGCGTATGCCGTGTAGCGTCTACTCCAGTGATGGCTACGCTTGTGGAAGTTGTCATTTTTGCACTATATTGAATCTCTTTACATCAGATTCTTTCACAATGATATGGAAGTGCATCTGAAAATTACAGCGTGACCATCGACCATACCTTGCTAGTGCTCCTTTGCCACTGAAGTAACCCCAGGGCGAAAGATAAAAGTTGCCAAGCATAATAATGCAGTTCATCCCCCATATGTACTCAGTTTTACATAAACTTGAAAAGTGTCAGTTTCACCTTTAATAGAAACGAAATAGAAGATATTGATGCTGAGCTGGATGTTAAAATGATATTGGTTTAAGCACGCTTTTGTCCTGAATTTTGTATTTCAGTGGAAAATGAGCACAAGCCATATCCCAATGAAAAGTATTTACTTCAAAGAGACCGCTTATGTCTCCTCCCGTAATGACTGATCAGTGATGCTACCCAAACTTTTAAGATTTCAAATATCACCAAACAGAAGAGAAATTTAAGTGTAAAAATAGATGTGTTGATATTTTGAATGTTGAAAATAAGGGAAATATTATTACTAACAAT